>CAUYQV010137980.1:0-13188 GCA_963574575.1 Galagoides demidoff
GGACAATTAAAATTAAAACTAAAGAGAATTTATATTATTCTTTTCAGAATGCCCATTACCCAAAAACGGAAAACCAAAAAAAAAAAAAAAAAAAAAAAAAGATGTGGGTGAGAATGCAGAGAAAACCAAAGCCAAAGCTTATACACTTTTGGTGGGAGTGTAAATTAGTAAATTTATGGAAAACAGTAAGAAAATTTCTCCAAGAATTAAAAATAGATTCACTTTCATTACAGCAATCCTACTGCTAGGCATCTTCCCAAAGGAAAAGAAACCATGATATCAATAAACTATCTGCACATTTATGTGTATCACAGTAAGAAAGATGTGGAGTCAACTTACGTGTCCATCAACCAATGTTGCACAAATTACTTATGGCACTTTATATATTTTATATACATTCACATATACACACAAAACCATGCAACTTGCACAAAACATAAAATATCACATAGTCATAAAAAATGAAAATTTATTTGAAGCAGCTAAAAGGAACCAGAGGTCATAATCCTAAATAAGGTAACTTGGGTATGGAAATCAAAAACTACATGCTTTCACTTTTTTCTTTTCTTTTTTTTTTTTTTTTTGAGACAGAGCCTCAAGCTGTCCCCCTGGGTAGAGTGCCGTGGCATCACAACTAACAGCAACCTCCAACTCCTGGGCTCAAGTGAGTCTTCTGCCTCTGCCTCCCAAATAGCTGGGACCACAGGTGCCCGCCACAATGCCTGGGTATTTTTTTTTTTTTTTGGTTACAGCCCTCATTGTTGATTGGTGGGCAGGGCTGGATCTGAACCCACCACCTTAGGTGTATGTGGCTGGCGCCTTAGCCACTTGAGCCACAGGTGCCAAGCCCATGCTCTCACTTTTAAGAAGGAGCTAAACCTTGGATATATATGGCCTTACAAGGATGAATAGCTTTGGAAATTGAAATCATGGGAGGTTAAGAGGGGTGAGGAATGAAAAATTACCTACTGGGTACAATATACACCATTTAAGCGATGGGTGCACTAAAGCTCAGACTTTGCCACTACACAATACAGCCAATAGCAAACTACACTTGTGTGCTCTTAATATATTTTTTAAAAAGCTACTATTTTTAAAATATAAGTTTTTTTTGCTGCTAAGAGATGGTTTATACCATAAAAGTTATTATCATAAAGAATAATTTTTCTATTCAAATTTTCACATTTCTGCATGAATATTACTTAACATTTTGACATCTGATTTATATAATTCCATCAAGTTAAATTTATAATGATTTCAATATATCCTAGTGCAATTTTATTATTTTTATAAAAGCAATTTTCACTTGAAAGCTGAAAGCTAAGAGAAAAATATCATCTAATATGAAGAAATTTGCTTAATACTTTTTATTTAAAGCAAGCATGTGTCTTTTATTATATGATATATATGTTTTTATAATCTTGTCTTACAAAACGTTTACCTAAATAAAAAAAAAAAACAGTGATTAACATTATTTTATTGCATTTAAAAAAATTGCTTTATATTTTTTGCCCAGAAAAGAATAAGGAATAGGAAAATATAACAAAATGGAATATATTGATTTCAGGCATATAAATATAAATGGAATGGAAAGGAAAATTCTTGTTGATTTTGTCCCTGAACAAACCTTGAATTTTACTGTAAAAATAGCCAGATTAAAAAAGAAGCTCTGGGTTTCAGCCCACACTTCTTACCCACATACATAAGGACACAGCTTGCTTTGTGATGTAGTCACAATCTTCGGTAAACCTCTCGAACTCTAACTTAGGAAATAAGTAGTATAAATACAGGAATGATCTCTATATCCTCTCATGCAAATTTGGCAGTGTGATGAACTAAAATCATTTATGGACATTCACCAAATGTTTAGACAATAAAAAGTTAAAGAAGAATTTAGAGCTTAAATCTACATGTATGGAAATTATCCACTGTGCCTGCAAATCAGACAGAAATGGTTTGGTAAAAGCACTTTGTGGAGTCTACTTGGGCAGATTCAGTTTAAGTGTTCTGAACAGATGTAAGTATATCCGTATTTTTTTTTTTTTAAAGGCTATAGATAATGCTAAAGTTATCAGGTTTGGGCATTAGTGATCTAGAAAAGGCAACAATCTTAGATCAGAGAGCTTCATCGAAAAATGGAGGTCAGTGGTTCTTAGAGTATTATGTGGCAACTGTAGAAAGATCTGGGAAATTACAGACACACCTACAGATGGTTAAGAAAGAAACAAGTGAAATTTACACTCAAATCAACCAAAACTTCTATAGTTAGTTGTGTATCTTGTTTTTCCTTCAGAAGAATTCTACTAAATACCTTAAAGACCCTAACTTAATTCTACTCCAAGAGAGTCCTCCTGGAAATGTGAAGCATCTTGTTGTCATCACAGAGATAATTTGAAGCACTAAGAACACGTTCTGCTGGGAGATAGTCATATCCTGTATTTTGCCGTGTATAATGCACATATTGTTTTTTGCCCAAAGTTTTGAGGAAAAAGTAAGGATGCACGTTATCCATGGATGGTAAGGCTCCGGAGTGAGGGAGTGCAGTGTTCCTGGGGCCTTTGTACCCTCCCACGTGGGTCTGCTGGGGGCAAGTGTTCAGTAGAAGAGGACCTGGGATCCCGTGGGAGCCGGCCACAGTGGCCTCCGCGGAGCCCTCTGGCGGAGACAGGGCTGGTGAAGCAAGCTGCAGAAAGAGGAATGGGAGCCCCATGCAGAGCCCGGAGACCCCCATGGCTGCCCATGGGACAAGTGGCCTGAGAAGTTCCTGCCTCCCTAGCTACCAGCATCGCCATCTCAGTGGTGGCCCCTGACGTGGCTGGGAGGGAAGTGCTTCCAGGAGAGAAGGGAAGGGGCAGCCATCACCTAGTGGGCGGCTGCAGGAGGGCACTGCCATCTGCCCGTTTACCAGCACCATGTTGCTGGTTCTCCATGTATTGAGGCAATGTACATGCAAAATTAAATGTTGTATCTCCAAACAGAATAACTTTTTGAACATTAAGAAGTACCCCTATTTTTTTCTCAAACTTCCCTCTGTAGTCTTCTATGTCGTGATTTACAATATAGCTTTGATTAGTGGCCACATGCTATATTTTGTGTGAAATTATTTCTCATTTTTCATCTCACATAAAAGTTAGTTTCTTATAGCTGCTTCTATGGTTGTTTCTGGCTTTATATTCCCTCTGGAAAGTTTTTTTTTTATTTAATTAAAGAATTCATTTAATACAATGCAATATAAACAAATTACATGTGTCTAACATTTGCTTCTTATACACCTCTCCTGTACCATATGCCTTTATATCCGTACCCTAATTTGGAATTTTTTTAATTGTGGTTTACTTCTATAGGGTTTTGTAGTTGTACATTCTTTTCGTCTTTTAATGAGGTTAATAATAGATTTTAATATGCATCTGTGACATTTTTAACTTGCAAGATTGTCACATCCCACTCCTGATACCACTTGTCAGGGCCCAGGACTGGCCAGGTCTCAGGCCAGCTTAACTAGATTCTGGATGCCGACTGCTAAGTTATTATCTCTCTCAGGAATAATTTCTCTTAGCCCTTAGGGGCCTGAGGGTTATCTACTTTAGTAGGAGAGAGAGAGAGTCTTAGAGAGAGTAAAGTCTTCTTAGAAAGAAGATCTTAGTCTTTAGCAGAGCTTAGCGATCTTCAGCAGGGAGACTGCTGGTGTTCTGCAGTCAGGAGAGGTGACAGAGGCAGAGTAAGCGGGTCGTGATAGAAGGCACATGCTCCCACCTGCCTTCTCCTGCAGCCTAATATAAGGCTGAGCTTGTGCCTCTCAACACCACAGGTGTAGAGACTGCCAATTCACCAATGCTCTCATCTCGCGAGCTCTCATGGTTGTTAGGAGAGCTAAATCCCTCTCCATGCCCTTTTCACCAAGGTGTTCCATTATTGAGCTATGCAGGTATTTCTTATAACTCTCACTCCACCCAACCACAGGCTATACAGGCTGTTACACTAGATGAATGAATAACATTGCAACATTTCAATTCCATTTTCATGCCCTCTTATGCCTGCTATTGTTGTTTTCTATTTTACCTACCTACGACCTATCTACTATCTGTCTATCTACTATCTATCTGTCTACTTTTATATTTGTACATATCCATGTGCACCTGTGTATCTGTATAATGTTATGTGAGTATATATTAAGCTCCACAAATCGGTTTTGACATTAGTATTTATATAGAAGTGTTATATTTCATACTTTTCACTGGTATTTATTTCAGTATGCATCTCAGAACTTCTATATTGAATTACCTTTCTTCTGCCTAAAATACACCCTTTGAAAATACTAATATGGGGCTAAAGATGAATTATCTACTATTTTTTTTAAGTATTCCATTATATTTTCTCCATTTTTAAAGGATATTGTCAATAGTATAAAATTTTAGGTCAATAATTTCAGAACTTAAAGATTTCATTCTAAATTTAAACAAGCATTGTGGCAGGCACCTGTAGTTCAGGCTACTCAAGAAGCTGGGACAGGAGGATCTCTTGAGCCCAAGAGTTTGAGATCTCTGTGAGCTATGATGACTCCATGGCACTTTACCCAGGATGACCAAATGAGAATCTGCCTAATTTTTTTAAAAAAAGATTTTATTCTATTATCCACAATGCAATTTTTTTGTCAGGAAATCAGATGGCAAACTCATTTTTACTACCTGATGGAAATCTGTCCTATATGGTTTTATAATTTTCATCTTTGTATTTGGTTTTCCAAGTTTTAGCAAGATAACAATGAGGGTAAGGCAAGTGAAGCATGCATGTTTCAAATTATAAGACATCACTCTCTTCTAAGGCCATGTAAGTGAACACTTATACTTCTGTGTTTTTATATGCTGCACATACACATGTGTAGTTCAGCTTTATTAGTTGTTTTTAGTGGAGGATTATTACGAACCATCTAGCCTGCCTTTCTCAAGTTAGAAATGGTATATTATCCAAGATTTTTCTAACATCATCATCAGGTGTGTGTTATTGTAATTATTATTATTAAATTTATTTTTATAACAATCAGGATTAAATTGTTGAAAACTAAGATCAACAAAGTGTTTTACTCTGGTTGAATGGATTCTCAGAGTAGAGACATTATAAGCAGCCAGTTGGTGCTAGGACAGTACAAAAATATTTTAGTTTGAGGTACATTGGTACAGGACTAAGTAAGGATTATCTGATTTTTGCAGAGAGATAAGTTTGGAAGCGAATTGAAAACATAAAGTGAATGACCAGTATGGTGAGGGTGACTTGGATTCTTATTTAAGATGAGAAAATGGCATGAAATTCCCTTAAACTCTGATGTTACCAGAGGATGAGAAGCATGGCTCCAGCCTAACCTATGCCCTATGATACAGGGACACATTTAAGGGCATTCCTTGTATTACATTGTTTGTGCTTTACTCTGATATTTTTGTTTGATTACTATCCCAGTGTAAACAACTGTTGATTAGCGGCTTCGCATTTCCAACACTCAGGCAGTAGATACCACTGCTACCATTACTCTCATAATTCAGCTTGCCCTCGGTATAATTTTATGAGGATCTGGACGTTCCCATCCAGTTAGCATTAGGAAGCATCCGAAACATTTGATTTCACTCCTTGGTTTTCAATCCCCAAATTGGGTTATTTAATTATAGTCCCTTTGCCTATTAATAGCTCCCCCGGAATAGATTATTTAGCCTCCTTTCAAATTATACAATCTCTTTATACCTTCTCTTATCCAAAGCAGTCTGAATGCTATAATTAGATTTTAATGAAATCCACATGCTGAAGGCATTACAAATAGAGCTGAGCATATCTTAGAAATAAATTTTCTGAAAGACCTAAACACAGGAAACAAAGGCAAAAAGGATAGAAGACAAAGTGGAAAAAAGGAAAGAATAAAGCCTGTTCTGGTGTCATGTTTAAAAATATCTTGACTTCTATTGAAGGCCTGGTTCCTACCAGAGGAAAAGTTCAGAGGCAGTTTACACAGCGTTGGCCACTCTTTCTCCTCATCTAGGCGCTTTTTCTGCATATATATATATATTTTATGTCTCAGCATTATTCCGACTCATGCTCTTTTTACCATTTATTTTCCCTGGAATTATTCTTTCGGTTGGCATTTCAGGATTTCTAAACTGTTAAGTGGCCTGAAGTTTACTCTAAGGATATATTTATTTCTCCAGACTATTGTGAAATGAGATCACCACAGCTGTGTAACTGGATTTGCTTTATCACTCAATCAATACTTCTTTCACAGAGAGGTGGCAAAAGAAATCCCAGGAAATGCAGTGACTGGAAGGAAAAATGAGGAGGAGTAGAAATGGGGGCACAAGGATGTCAAGGAGAACTCTTCCTATAGTAATACAAGGAAATAAAAATTTATAAGATGAGCATCATTGCACCTTCAAAAATCATCTTTTCCCTGTTTTTTATATCCCCTTAGAACTTTGCTATTTCCTTTCTTTTTTCACTCTGTATACATTTTGTTGTTGTTGTTGTTGTTGTTTCTATTATATCTGGCCGGGGTCTGTCCCACCTATCTCTTCTCTGAATTTATTTTACTGTGGTACTGAAGAAATCCTTGACTCTAATGTCCTTTCTGTCTTAGTTTTTCTTTCCTTTCTTAGTTAACACCTAGAAGCTACATTCTGTTAAAATCCGTTGATTTAAATACATGAGAGTTGCCAATACTTACATGTTTTCATACATTTTTGACAATAATCCTGATTGCTATGAAGGCATCATTATGACTAATTTTATTAGTAGTTCTATATTATAAATAAGAAAGCACAGACATTGAGAGAAGAAGTACTTTACCAAAATCAAAAAACTTGAATGAAAAAAAAAAACATGAAATGTAAACTAACACCTTTTTTATTTATTATTATTTTTTTGCAATATTTTTGGCCGGGGCCGGGTTTGAAACCATCCCCTCTTGTACATAGGGTCTGTGCCCCACTCCTTTGAGCCACAGGCATCACCCTAAACTAACACCTCTTTGCAAGGTTTTTGTAATGCATTAATTTCTCACAGGTGTTTAGTTTCTTGTGTTTTCTTCTGTAAATCAAAGCCAATAAAACAAAAAAGAGTGAGTTCTAAGATTATGGCTGAAAAAAAAAATCTTTGTTTGTTATCATTATGTTTCAAATAACTTTGAATGTACAAAAGTATAGGAGTATTTTCTTCAAAAACACATAGTGATAGCCATGCTCTCATTATTCTCTGTTATTGTTAATTACAGACCTTGACAGTAGCTTCCTACACTGAACTTTGAACTGTAGAGATGTGTAGATGCACCATTTTAGAAGAAAATCTTTGAAATTAAAAAGCAAGCAAAGACTGACCACAACAAATGTAAAAATTGATAACAATAAAAGATTTATTTTCTTGTTAATACTGTTAGTCTGGAATTTTGAAATGTTGACAACTGTTTGTTTATATATTTTTACAGTTGCTTTGAAAGGTAAAATTATATGATTATACACAATTTTGATTCATCCAATTCATCTATAATTTAAATTGATAATTTTTTAATAGCAAACGACTATTCAATTGTGCTATGATTTCATTGCTTTCATTATTTTATATTTTATGGATAGCCAATCCTGCCTTCTGCTATGAACTAATTTCATAGTCTGTAAAGGAAGGTAAAATAATTATATGTTTGAATCAACGCCTATTGTGACCATTAATTGTATCAGTTTGACCGGGTCATGGAATGTCCCGATACTTGGCTAAGCATTCCGTGAGGATGCTTCTGCAAGTAATATTGGAATCAGACTGGCTGAGAAGAGCAGATCTGCCCTGACCAATGTAGGCATCATCCAATCTGTTGAGGGATTGGATGAAAAAATTAAAAAAAAAAAAAAAGCAAGAAAAGTGAATTTTCTCTTCTTTCAACCTCAAGCTGAGACATCCACTTTCTTTTCCTCTTGTGTATTGAGGCTCCTTGTTCTTGGGTCCTTGCATTCAGACTGAATTGAATGAAATGACTGGCTCTCCTGGCTCTCCAGCTTGCAGATGGCATATCATGGGACTTAGCCTCCATCGTCACATGAAGCAAAATGTAGGAGACCAAGCACCAGGCTTATAAAAGTGGCCACTGGTTCTTGAGGGAGGAGCTGGGAGTGCGACAATCGCCTGGTTGGCATGGAGATGTTTTGCTGCCTGTGTTGACGAGTTAAGATGGGTCGCTAGTTAGTAAGCAGGTGTTATACTTTGGACATTTGTGGTACAACAGGGTGGGAGTCAAACCTGTGGAGAAAAAGCACGCAGTGATCATGGAGCATGTAGCTCCAGTAGTGGGCCCCTCACTCTTGTATAATGCTTCTATAAAAGGCCACGACAGAGGTCATTCAGGGCTCTCCCTGCACCCGTGGAAAGCCCAACTCTGGCAGGCTTGTACCTTCAATCCATGTCCCTGCTGTTTTTATTCGGGTGGTGACAGGGTGGCACAGCAACACTGACACAAAAAACCAATTCTCATTATAATTCCATTATAGAGATATATATGTACAAGAATGTGTGTGGGTGTATATTCTGCCTCTCTAAAATCTTAATTAAAACAATTAAAATCAACTTAAAATAAGCCCTAAAATAAATATGATCAAAAGAGTCAAAGGTTACATACAGTACTTAGGAAAAGCAAGCAGCCAGGTCTACTGTTAATTTAACTGGTTAGTATCTAGCAGTTGAGGACGTAATTTTTCTATAAAATTTTACACTAAATATTCATTGATTATTTTTATTTGAAGAGCATTTAAATAAATGCTTATGAGTATCTACTTGTAATTTTTAAGTTATTAGTGTAAAAAAGCTTACTTTTGCATCAAATTTAATCTAAAAGTATATACATACATTTGAACATGGCATTTTACATGTTTTTAAAGAAATCACGTAACAGTATCATTGTTCCTTTTAAATTTCTCAGCAATTTTTTTTTTAGGTTTGTTACATGCAGAACAATATTTATTACATCCGTTTATCTGAATTGCAGCCTCTAAAATTTAGGTATAATCAATTTACTTAATCTCTTACAAACCTCCTCCTTTCAGAGAAACGTTAAAGCTGTATGTTTGTATGAGCATGTAGTGCGTGTATGAAAGAGTGTCTGTGTGTACCCACATGCCTTTGTAACTTAGTTAAATATTTTATTTCAGTCTTCCAAGGAAGAAGACAAATGAAGTTCTGAAAAGAAACACTTATCGTGATTTTAAAACATATGTACACTTAATATAAATTGCTGAAAATTATAAACTCCTTACTGTCCTGAAAAAGACTACTTCCTCACCAGCCAAATCTAGTTAATTATCACTTTCTATTTCTGCTCACTTCCATTGTCATGCTGTTGCCTACCTTGATGCTCCCGAGACACTAAAATCCTTTGCTCTTCCACAAACTCTTGCTCCAATCCAATCTCCGCAGAGCAGAAAATAAATAAATAAATAAATATGGTTACCTTGCATCTCTTCAACTTGCAGATTTCAACAAATCCCTTCCTATCAGGAGCAAGCAAGTACATCGCCCAAGGCCACGGAGCCAGGAAATGGCAGAGGCAGCATTCAAAAAATCTGCCACTCTTACATGGGGGTCCACATGTTTTATCCATGTTTTATCAGTCCACTATCCTGCCTTGGGCGATGCCGAGAAAGTCTTTAGCACTGCCCAGCTTAGGGTAATCTTGGGAGAGGGACAGATCCATTTGTTCTCCAATCACCATTTTCACCTCCTTATCTGCCTAATTTCTGGCTATCCTGGACTCTGACATTAAATCACACCTTCCATTCCTAATCCCCATGTTCTATTCACAGCAAGTCCCCCATATATGTCCTCCCAGTACATTGTACATTTCTAATAACACTCTGTCCATTAGACAGTGGTCTCCGCAGAAGCAGAAAACTACTTTGCCCACCATTAGAGTGCACATTGCACACCCTTTTTCACTCTGGTTTCTCTCCGTGACCATTCCTTATCAAAAGTGACAGGTCCACAACTGGGCTTCTCATCTTGCATTCCAGTAATAAGCAACCTGGTCTGTTGGCCTCACCTGCAAGGCTGTGTGTGAGCCAAGTGTGGGATAGCAGAGATCAGCTGTTGCCTATCAAACCCGAGATGGCCTGCTGGATAGAAGAGACTAGTTCCAGGATGGGAATGAATGAGGATATTCATTTTGATAGTCAAGCCTTCCATTTCTGGTGCCAGTGAATGGGTCACAAATGAACTTCTTCTGCCCCTGATTTTATAATCATGTCCATATCCCTCACTTGGAGCTTGGGTAGAGAGTACCTAGATGTTGACCACTTGCACACTGAGGCCATTAGTGACACAGAGGAAGGCAGCCGAACAGGACAAGGTCTTGGTAGGGGTGGGAGGGCAGGGGCAGGTATAGGCCAATGCTGTGGGGCTTTCTGAGAGGCCCAGAATCTGCTTCTGAACGTGCAGAGTCTGTGTTTATCTTAATGATTGTTAATCATGATCTACATGCAAGGAAGCACTTCAATTATCATTCTCTTCTTTGTGATAATTAGCCTATACATCGTATGAATGGGTAACTATTTCTACATTTAAAATTCCATTAGAAGTAATATCATATGTAAATAGAATATTGAACTATAAACTTTCTTCAAATCATTTTTTAAACTTCTTGAATAAAACAATTATTATTTATGTACCAGAGAAAATTGAACAAATTTTTTTGCAACATTCAAATAGTTTTTTTACATTTTCTCAGGTTCATGTCAATGAGGTGGGAACCTGGTAGCGCAGCACAAAATGTTTCTGTGTGATCTCAAGAAAAAGCAAAGGCTAGACAGGCAACAAGTCTCTCTTTCCTTTGTGGCATTGTCTTTAAAAATAGTTTACTATGGCTCGGCGCCTGTGGCTCAATCGGCTAAGGCACCAGCCACATACACCTAAGGTGGCGGGTTCAAATCCCCAGCCCAGGCCCGCCAAACAACAATCATGGCTGCAACCAAAAAATGGCTGGGCGTTGTGGCGGGTACCTGTGGTCCCAGCTACTTGGGAGGCGGAGGCAGGAGACTCGCTTGAGCCCAGGAGTTGGAGGTTGCTATGAGCTGTGATGCCATGGCACTCTACCCAGGGGGATAGCTTCAGGATCCAAAAAAAAAAAAAAAAAAAAAAAAAGGAAATTGAACAATAATTTAGCTTATGTTCTTATCCAACTATAATTATCTTGTAGGTCTTCTGTATTTCATATTTATATACTTGGCAGTGCCTGTGGCTCAAAGGAGTAGGACGCCAGTCCATATACTGGAGGTGGCGGGTTCAAACCCAGCCCTGACCAACCAGCCCTGACCAAAAAACTGCTATATATATATATTTAATACATATTTTAGTAACAAAATTGATCTAAAGGTTAGATAAATATTTTTTGATTAACAATTCAGAATGAAATGTTGCAGGGTTTATGTAAAATACATGGTATATAGATACATGCAATTTTCAGAACATCATAGTTTCTTAGGTGCTAAAGAATAAAAAGTGCCACATCTCTAAATAAGCTTCTGGGTTTTTTTCCCCGAAATAAGCTTTCTAGACAGTTTGGACTATCATCAGAATATGTGTTTTTTTTGGAGTGACATATGGTGATGGCTAATTATCAAAATTTTGCTGCTTACATGAAGAAAAATGTTTGGCATGAAAAGTCTAGATTTCCATCAGAATTTTTTCATACTTGATAACTGGACTATTAATGGTGAAAAACATGATTTAAGGGTAATTAAATCAAGTCACAAAATAAATGCTTCTGCTAAAGTCGGCGTCTGTAAATATATGTCTTCTGTATCAATGGAGAATAAAAATATGTCTCTTTTGCATTTTATGTTATTAGTTTAAATTGAATAATTTCATAGGTGGTAAATTAACATCAGCATGGCATACATTCTTTAGTTCCAACACTGAAGTGAAAAAATCACGTGCCATTTTTTTCTTTTGCATTGAACCTTAAAATACCTTGTAACGTTACTATAAATTCACGGAACAGATTTCAGTTGTAGGGCGAGTCTTCTGCAGAATTCCTAAGAAGAAGTTGTCACTGAAGCACTGAAAGGCTCTTGTTTAAAAGGATTTTACAAATCCCAAGGAACATATCATAGTAGGCACCTTGAGGCCACAGAAATTCTTTTTGACCTTCTAAATGCATACTCTTTGACACTACAGTGGATCTGTCTCATAACACCAGCAACCACGATGCCCTAACATCAACCATGTGTTATGAAAACAGAAGGACCCTCCCATCTCCCCTGCCTCTCCTGTGAACAGTAGTTCCAGAAGAATACCCCGAAGCTTATGGAATAGATCAGTGGCTATAAAGTATTGGGTGATGATTCATATCTATAAACCTATTTGATAATTTTTTTTTTTTTGAGACGGAGCCTCAAGCTATCCCCCTGGGTAGAGTGCCATAGCATCACAGCTCATAGCAACCTCCAACTGCTGGGCTCAAGTGAGTCTCCTGCCTCCGCCTTCCAAGTAGCTGGGACCATAGGCGCCCGCCACAACACCCGGCCAATTTTTTTGGTTGCAGCCATCATTGTTGTTGGGCGGGCCCGGGCCGGGGATTCGAACCCGCCACCTTAGGTGTATGTGGCTGGCGCCTTAGCCGATTGAGCCACAGGCGCCGAGCCCCTATTTGATAATTTATAAGAGATCCTAGGAATGTAGTTTTCTTTTGAGTGCCTTTTCACTTTAAAATATGTTCCTCACAACAAGTCAAAATAATTTGTGTGGATTTTTCTTCCTTAAAAATTTATAAGCAGGCTTGGTGCCAATGGCTCTTGCGGCTAAGGTACCAGACACGTGAGCTGGAGGGTTCGAATCCAGCCCGGGCCCCTCCAAACAACAATGACGTCAGCAACAACAACAACAAAAATAGCCATGTGTTGTGATGGGTACCTGTAGTCACAGCTACGGCTCAGCGCCTGTGGCTCAATCGGCTAGGGTGCCAGCCACGTACACCTAAGGTGGAGGGTTCGAATCCCCAGCCCGGGCCCACCAAACAACGATGATGGCTGCAACCAAAAAATGGCCAGGCGTTGTGGCGGGCGCCTGTGGTCCCAGCTACTTGGGAGGCGGAGGCAGGAGACTCGCTTGAGCCCAGGAATTGGAGGTTGCTGTGAGCTGTGATGCCATGGCACTCTACCCAGGGGGATAGCTTGAGGCTCC
>CAUYQV010137982.1:0-10879 GCA_963574575.1 Galagoides demidoff
CTTGTGCCCTGATTCTTTAGAACTGGTGCTATTTGGACACCAAAGACTTCTTTCTGTCTGCCATGTGAAGACACAGTTAGAAGGTGGTTATCTGAAAGACAAGAGGAAAGTCCTTACCAGAAACCGAACCAGTGTGGAACCCTCACTTTAGAATTTCCTGCCTCCAAAACTGTGAGAAAACAATATTTCTATTGTTTAAGACACAAAGTCTATGGTTTTTTATCCTTTGAGTCTGAGTTGACAAAGATACACCTAATGTCAAATAACTTAGTAATTACAAATGAAACAGATTGACTGGTGTCACTTTCCACATAGCACTACAGTGTTTATTGCTGTTATAATTTCACCTTTGCAAGTACAGGAAAAAAATATGGCAAAACTAAATCAGTACAATATTAACAAATTATGACTGTAAAATTGACAGAATTCTATATAATTTTTGAATTTTCCTTGGATATCGTATACAAAATGAAGTATGAAATATCTTATATAATATCTAAAATATTTACAGGAGATGACTTTAAAAAAGTTATATCTCATTCAGTGATGACCCCCAAATTGAAATTGTTTCTTTGTTTTTTTAATACCATTTAAACTTGTAGTCTTATATCTAAGAATCTATAATTTTTAATATGTATTTTAATTCTTTATTTATGTATTTATTTTCAAAAATTTTGGGACACACATGTTTTTTGTTATATCACACTGAAGTCAAGGGTTTCAGTGTAGCTCTCCCCAGAGCAGTGTACATTGTACCCGATGGGAAGATTTTTATTCCTCACTCCTCTCCCACCTTGTCCCCATTTCCATTTTCAATGTCCAGGACACCACTTTATTGTCATCTGTATCCCTTGTTTTTTTTCATTCCTGATATACTTCCTTTAGGATAATGGTCTCCAGTTCCATTCAATTTGCTAGTCATCCACAATATATTTACTTTCCAAATCCTACAATCCAGTAGAGAAAATATATCGTTGAAGTTGTGTACAACAAGGGTTTTCAAGTTCTTGTTTGTTGGTTTGTTTTAAAGACATTATCTCCTGTTTAGCAGATTTAGATCCACAACAACACTGCGAGGAAGGTACAGACATATCCTACGTACTCCCTGCCCCACACATGTTAAGACTACCCAAATAAAGTTTAATTTAATTAAAAACCATGTGTTACTACCATGAATAATGCTTTGATGTTTAATTTTATGTATTAACTTGACTGGAGCAGAGGGTGTCCAGGTCATCCGTGAAACATCATCCTGGGTGTGCCTGTAAAGGCGTTTTTGGAGGAGATTAACATTTGAATTGGGAGACTGAGTAAAGGAGTTTGTTCTTATTAATGTGAGTGAGCCTCTCTTCCTTACTGCTTTGATTCACACTGAAACCTCATCTTTTCTTGGGTGTCAAGTCTGCCAAGTTTCAGAACAGAACTACACAGGAGTCCTCCTGGGACTCCAGCTTTCTGACTGCAAATGTATTACACGCATTACTGTGGGTGTAGAAGCCTGGATTTGGCGTGGGATAAAGCTGGTGAAGAAACACGGAGATTAAGCTGGCAATTGCAATGTGGAGGACCAGGGTCTCCGAAAGCACTATTTTCTAGATGCTATGGGAATGCTGTGCCAAGTCTTGAAGGATAAGGGAAGATTTCCGGAATATAATGATGTGTAAACATTAATTCACGTTATGATTAATTAAGTATAAGAAATAAAAGATATTGGAAAGGGAATAAATAAGATTTTCAAGAGGACTAAAATTAGTTCAGCATAATTAAATTATGTAACTAGAACTGTCATAACAACATTAGGAACTGAGAAAAGATGAAGAAGGAAGGAGAACAGCTAAGGGAGCAAAAAGTGCCTTGGGAGCCATATCGATTCACTGAGATGTGATGTAAATTCTTGAAAAGTCAGTCTCTTCTCAGGAAAGATGTGAAGTGATGTGAACAAATATAGGTTTCATCTGTGTTTGTTTAGGGAATGTTGACTGAATAAGCGACAAGCTGTAAGTATGAAAATAAAACACTAAGTTTTTTGTTTACTTTTTATCTCAGAATAATAAACTTTTAACAATATAATGTAAAGGTTGACAATAGTATAAATTTATGTATAAATATATTAATATTGTGGCTGCATGATCAATAATTCATTTTTACCGATAGGTATGTACAATCACAAAAGTGTGGAGGACATTGTTATAGGCCAAACTGTACAATAGTAGGTACGTAATTTTATAAATATGTCTCACATACGATTGGATTTGTCAAACCCTAACAATGTATACATGGAAAGCATTTAAACAGTTTGCAACATGATCACTCAGTGTCAGACTTCTAAATATCAAAGAATTCTAACCGTTTATTAATGTCCACCAATCCTGAAGCTCAATTAAAACAAATACAGAACTGTGAAAATTAGATAACTTTCAACAAACTATGAGATGAAATTTTTTAAAATAATTTTTATATAGTGTCTTTTATAAAGATGAAAAATGCTGAAATGTTACAAAAGCTTATAAAATATTTGAAAATATGTAAATCAGCTTTTCTTCTTTTAGAGATAATATTGTGAAGATGTGACTATAAATTAAGTTAATCAACATCCTTAAAATAATGAATAGAATTTTGGATTATCTAGCTGAATAATACTAAAATTCATTTGTGAATTAGTAACCATTCCAATATGGCCAACAATGAAGCAGCTGGATAGTTATTTTGGAAAAAAGAAAAGCACAATCCCTTCCTTGTATCTTTCAGCATAATATATTTCAGTTGGATCAGAAATAATTTTTTTTTTTTTTTTTGCATTTTTTGTCGGGGGCTGGGTATGAACCCACTACCTCCAGTATATGGGGCTGGGGTCCTAATCCTTTAATCCACAGGTGCTGCCTGGAAATAATTTTTAAATAGTAAAATTTTTTAAAAAAGACTTTTTTCATCTATTTCTTAGAAGACATAAGTGAACCAGAATGTGGACCAGATATAAGTAGGGAAGACAGGCAGCTGAAATCTGTGACCCACCAAAGCTCCGGGTGTCACTATTCACATCTGTCCAGTAGCTCAAGTAGCTCAAGTAGCACAGACAGAGAAGAATACGAGTCAACTTCCAAACTGATTATAAAGGATGCTTTTAGCTTTCATACGGGAGTGTGGTTGATTGTACAGTGTAGATTGTACAATCTACACAATCAACTAATTGTACTCAGTAGAGCTGAGTACGTTGGATACTTTTTCTTCCATTCTTGAGATACTTTACTAAGAAGATGTTCCAGCTCCATCCATGTACCAGCACACTGTACCCCATAAATGCATTAATGTACACAGCTATGATTTAATTTAAAAAGATTGCTTTTACTTCAAAACACTTTTAAAGTGTGATTCATGAATCACATGGATCAATTCTCCTGTGGATTCTTAAATGCGAATTTAGAGATAGGATTATAAGAACTACTAGATTAACATTTCTAGTAGTGAGATCAAGGGATCTGTACTTTTAACAAATAATTTAAGGGAACATTAAGCACATAAATACTTTAGCTTAATTTTATAACTTGTTAATATATCTCTCAGGGATCTAACAGGGTATGGTTAGTCTTTCTAATCCCAGTAATGGGAATTATAGGGCTTGATCATACTACACAAAAACCCTCCCCAAATGTGGTTGGTAATAAATTACACTGGGGTTTTAATTTTCTGTCAGTTAATAAAACCTGTCTGTCTGTGCACTAAAAAAATAGAGCACTACACTTCTTCTTGAGTATTAAAACTCATTTGAATAACTAATTTAATATTTTGAAATATGTATATATAATGAGGATTGTAATTATCAATTATCTTTATCATCAAAGATATTTTTGTTTTAGGTTTTTATTGCCTCATCTGTATAAGGTCATTGTGAAAATAAAAGTACTAAGGTTGGCCACATGCCTGGAAAGTCGTAAGTGTCCAATCAGTGTTATGTTATATATTACATAGAATATTTTATGCACATACACGTTAGTTATTCTCTTGAGAATGGACTGTCCTAGATCATCACAATTCCACTGACTTTAAATAGTTGTTGAGTGGCTAAACACAACAAAATAAAACAAAGCAAAACAAAAAACTATATGGTATTAATGGTCATGAGGCTTCCCTTCCCTTCCCTTCCCTTCCCTTCCCTTCCCTTCCCTTCCCTTCCCTTCCTTTCCCTTCCTTCCTTTAACTCCACTTCCTTCCTCCCAAACCTCCCTCCCTCTCTCCCCCCTCCTTTCCTCCTTCAAACTGCTGAGTTCAAGGGATCCTCCCTCCTCAGCCTACAGAATGCTAGGATTACAGGTATGATCCACTGTGCCCTGATAGACATGAGGACTTTTATTATAAATTAACAACAAGAAAAAAATTCTAAGTATATCAACTCACTTAGGTTTTTCTTTACATGTACAAATATATGTATGTATGCATATATAAACTAAGTAAATTTGATAGCATATTATTCTGTATTAGAACCAATAGTTCAGGTGTGTGTGAGATCAAAATATATACATATTTTCTAAGATCTAAAGCTTTCAAAATCATGTATTTGATGTGTATATCTCTATATATCTCTACATATGTATCTTATTTGTGTATAAACAGACCCCACAGTGATTGGCATTGCTGTTTCAATTTAAGGGCTGCATATTTATACAAGTAATATTTTTCTATAAAACAACACAATTTTACTTGTGTTAAATAAACTGAACAGCAGTATCTTGAAGACAGATATAAAAAATTAGCTTTAGACGGAATACAAAAATTACCTGCCACTATGTTAGCATTTTGAAAAGAATCCCAGCAGTACTAATTTACAAATGTGAAATTTTTATATGTGGTTCCAAGAGCATATTTAATATCAAATAAGTTTGTGAGGCATAAATTGTTCAATTTGATTTACTGAACTGGGAAAATGAATATAAAAATTGGCTTCCAAGAGTGCTAAAATGAGAGGCTTATAAAAGATTGGATAGCTCGATCTTACTTACATGTTAATTTAGTGATGCATCAGGATTATGTGATGTAATGGAGAGAACCACTGCCATTAGCTCGAGCAACATTAGAACCTAATCCATGGATATTAACTTCCTGCCACCCTACTCATATTTGCTTCATTCCAAACTTCTACTAAGGGTGTTCATCTTTCAGGATGGAAAATGGGAAAAGTACACACTTACCACAACCGTCCTAAGTGGAAAGAGGAAATAAGGACCTCTAAAGTAATGGGAGCCACTCTTAGAAAATTATGTGTGGGTCCCTGTGTACACTTTGAGTTTCTTCTTAAAAAAAACCAACAAAAATCTTTCCATTTAAAATATTCACAAAATACATAATTAATTTGTTTAAAGATTTATTTCTATTGGCTAAATCCTATTTAGTGCTTATGACCCAACATTTAAAATTTAATTCAAACAGCAACATTCTAAGTAGGTTATATTTATTAGTTTATTAAAATAGGCTTTTTTGGTTCTTATTCTGACATATGCTTAAAAAGCTTAAATTCTATTTGTCATAAATTGAATATATCTATATATATACACACACAGGCACACAATATGAACAATGTTGTGGTCACCTTAAAATTCATATATTGAAGCTTTAATCACCAGTATTCTGTTATTTGGAGTTGACATCTTTGGAAAGTAATTAGGTTGTGAGAGTGAGGCCCTCAGGTATGGGATTAGAGACATTATAAGAAGAAACATGAGAAAGACGATCTCTCTCTCCATGCTGTGAAGCTAGAGCAAAAATGGGGCCAATCTGGAACCATGAGGAAGTTCTCACCAGAGACAGAGATAGCCGGCAACTTGATCTAGGATTTCTCAGACTGGAGAATGGTGAGGAATAAATTCCTGCTGTTTAATCTATCCAGCCTGTGGTATTGTTTATAGCTCTCAAAATTGCCAAAGATACATACATAATGAAATGCTTTTAGAAGTCTCGTAAGTGCAAAAATATTTTCATAAACTTTAGCTGTGAAGAGAATTTTATAGAAAATAATTAAGTCTGAAAAAATGCTGTAAAATCCAAACAGGATAATTTGTTGCATAATCCAGTAAACTGCTGTCCAATTTAGTGGGAATTTAGAACAAAATACCACACACGGACACACACAGAGAAGGATGGTGGTCTGTGTATAAGTATATTGATTTATTGGCAGGAAGTTGTGGAACTGCTTCCCCCTTGTTCTCTGTGTAGTAGGAAGAAGGGTGGAGGATAATCTGGAAAAGTAGCTGGAGAATCTAACAGAAAAATTGTAAGAAAAAGATGGAAACAGCACAAGGCAATACAGAAGACTAATTTGAATTTATATGTCTGCACGATTCATCTCTCCTGCTTTTCATCATTTTTTTGTACCTTGTTATATTTTTCTTTTAATTTCCCAAGCCATCCTGTTTAAATCGTAGCTTTTCCATGAATCTTTGCCTCATCTTTTCTGTAGGTACTGCATAGTGACAATCCCCATGGTCACATACCCATCCTCTACTTTTCTCCTTTTTGCCACACCTTTGGCAATTCACACATCAGGTCCATCCAAATATTTCCTGCTCTGTAACACAAACTTTTGGGATGATAAACAGAAACGATGATGTGAACATGCAAGCTTTCATGGACTTTATATAAACAGAAATAGTATGATTGTCAGTAGAAAGAGTCTTTGGATTTGGTCAGATTATAACTGGCAAGGCTTTATACATAGGTTAAAAAAAACAAATTTAAATAAATGAATCTAAATTTTATTTTTATTTTACTTTAATTATTAAGATGTAGGTTAAGAAGATAAAAAATACTCTATATTTCAATAAAATTGCTAACTATAATGAGAAAGATATATGCAAACATCTCTTGGTACTTTCAGTTACACTGTTTGTGCTTTCTTTATCCTTTTATAAAGAGAATAGATTATTGTTACAATTGCCAGTAATAGATTCGAGATTATGTTTTCCCAGAACAATCATCATTTATTCTATCAATCAAAATTCCTTGGCTTAGCATCTTATAAATAAATGAACTGTCATTTGATATTATTCTTCAAATATATAAATGCTTTTTGTTGTTGTTGTTGAGATGAGTTCTACCCTGTGCCCTGAGCAGAGTGCAGTGGTGTCAAAGCTCACTGCAACCTCAGACTCAGCTGGGGGAATCCTGCTGCCTCAGCCCCAGAAGCCCCTTCACTCACTGCAGTGCCCAGCTGGGTTTTTCCATTTTTTTCATGAGTCAGGGTATTACTCTCCCTTAGATAAGCCTCGAACTCCTGAGCTCAAGCAGTCCTCCCACCTCAGCCTCCCACAGTGCTGGGATTACAGGTGTGAGCCTAAATGCTGATAACTTTTTTCCCCAAAGTAATATTTTTAGTACTATTTGAACCTTTTATTTTAGAAAAGATCATAATAATATAGAATCCAGAAATTTTATAACAATGTAAGTGTAAAAATAAAATATAGGTATATTGATAGACTCAAATTATTTTTCAATAAAAATCATTATTATGATTCTCTTGAAATCTTCTATCAGGAAAAGTCTTAAAGATCGTATACTCAGGATAATATTTATTTTTGCAAAGGTCACGTGTTAAAAGTCAACTAAACTTACCAAGGTAACTAGATGGCTTTGTTATTAAAATACATGAAAATTTTACAATTTCATTGACTAAAAGGAAATTTCAGTAGCTGGAAAATAGTCACTTATGGTAACATTTTTCTAATCAATATACTTTCACTTAACTGCCTAATATGTCCAATATAGATCTGATTTCAATTTATTTTTCCAGCAGCATTTATAATAGGGGCTTCTGATGACAGATTCTGGAAAGAATCTCAAATGATATTAGCCAAATGAAGAAAACTATGAGAAGTGGACCTAAAAAGACACAATAGAATACATCTTCAGGATAGAATTGGGCAAACTTAGACAAAAATAGCTTTCATTGCAATGGAGATTTATCTGTCATATGTCTTGAAGTGAAGCAGAAAGTGCCCATGGGAGGAACAGTAAATAAATGGATTTCATTGAGCCTTGCTCATTCTTTCCTACCACAGAAGCTTACTGATTTTTACCCACTGTGTGAGGTAGAATTAGAGCTAAAGGTGGCAGTAAACTCAGAGACAAATATAGAGATAGATTTTAACTATAGCGAAATTCTCCTGTCCTAGTCTAAAACCCGCTATTAGAAGTAACCGTACTGCTCGGCAACCATAGCACAGTGGTTATGGCGCCGGCCACATGCACCTAGGCTGGCAGGTTCGAATCCAGCCCAGGCCAGCTAAACAACAATGACAACTGCAACAAAAAATAGCTGGGGTGTTGTGGTGGGCACCTCCAGTCCCAGCTACTTGGGAGGCAAAGGCAGAGAATCACTTAAACCCAAGAATTTGAGGTTGCTATGAACTGAGACACCCACTGCACTCTACGGAGGGTGAGATAGTAAGACTGTCTCAAAAAGAAGTAATCATATTGATACAACTGTGCTCTTCCCTAGAAGTCTTCAAGGTCTACCATAACTAACTACCACTTTACTGGACAACTTCAACTGCACTGTTTATTTTCTCACTGTTCTGGAGACTAGGAGGTGAAAGTCACAGTATCAGCAGGGTTCCTTACTTTTGAGGGCTGTGAGAGAAGGATTCGCTTATGACTGTCTCTGGTTTGTAGATGGCCTTCTTTTCTCTGTGACGTCCCTTTTTATCCATGTCCAGAATTCCTCTTCCTGTAAGGACCACACTCATATTGCAGAGGCCCCACCCTAATGACATCATTTTAATTAATTACCTGCCTAAAGATGACATAGAAATGTGGACACCTAAGGTTCTTGGAGTCATGACATCAACATGAATTTTGGGAAGACATAATTCAGCCCATTACAAATGAATCCCTTAGTGTTCAGCATTATTACTTTAATGTAATAGTAAATGAAGTTGTAGTATATTGAATAATCACAAAATATTGACCTCCATTTATGAAAGGTATTAATGTTCATCTTTCTTCCTTTTGTCATATTTTATGTTTTTATTTATTCAGTTGCTATCTTTATATTTAATAATATAGGTAAAATATCCTACATGAATAATATCTTTTTTGTATTTTTGAGATTTTTTTTCTCTATGTATCTCATTTGAAGATTTAACAGTTCAAATAAGAAATATATGCCTTAGATGTGGTCCCAACAATTACTCTCCCTCCACCCAACCTCTTACAAGGGTACATGTGAAATTTACTAGGTGTAGAATATAAATGTCTTAACACAATAATGAATTAAATGCCATGAAGGCTATGTTAACCAATTTGATGAAGGCATTTCAAATTGTATGTAAAACTAGCACATTGTACCCCATGATAGCATTAATGTACACAGATTTGATTTAATAAAAAAAAAAGAAATATATGCCTTTCATTCCCTTAATAAGGTAAAAATCCAACTTCTTCTGCCTTTTTTTTTAAAGTGGAAGCATAAATTAATTTCTCCTTGAAGATGATGTTCTCTGAGTTGGCTGGATTTCTGTTAAAAGCTGAACAAAATTATTTCTAAACATATGGCACAATACTCATCTTAGAATTCCTTTCAATTGCATTTTTTTAAGGCCAGCATGAAAAAAAGTTTATGGAGGAAGAGAAAATAGGTTTACAGTTTAAGAAGATTTACAAAGCAAGATCCATTTGCCATAGACAGTGAACAGGCCTTCATTGTCTCAAAAAAAGGACAAAGAGGTCTCAATGTTTTTTTTTAAATTAATTCCATTACATTTTGCTGTTGCCTTGTTTTGATTTTTAGATAGGCATAAGTAATTCAGTACTATTGATACTGGAATTTCGTCTCCAGTAGGTTCTTGGTCTAGGTGATTTGAAGAATAAATCCACGGACCCACCGATCAGTGGTAAGACAGGATTCATTTACAGAAAAAAATACAATAACACTAAAGCTCCTGTCAGGGAGAGAAAACCCAAGTCCAGAGACAAAAGCTCTCTCTCTGTGTCTCTGTTGGTCTCACTGACCCCAGGCTCTTTGTCTAGGTATATATAGTCACATGGGGCCCTCCATAGTTAAATTTAGCACATCTGGGAGTGTCTGAGTAGCAAATGAATGGCTACAATCCCTTTCATTCTTAGGCCTAGGAAAATTACATGAAAGTGACCAGGCCTATGAAATGGCTGGTTCCCTATTGAGTCCTAAGTGCAAAGGAAGGGAAACCTAAGGTGCTGCTGTCTCCCAAGCAGTTCCCTGGCTCCTCTGGCTCCTGGAGCCTCCTGCACAGCACCCTTGCCTACCCTCCAGCCCTCTGGTTCTGCTTCTTGCTGCCACCGCACCAACACCACCAAGATGGAGGCAGAGGGTCAGCCCCTCAGCTCCACCTAGCTGTCTGGGAAGCTACTTGTCCTGCATGGCTACCATGCATTTTATATATCTATTTAGTCTTTCACTCTGAAAATAATTCCCTACTAATACTTTGCAATTAAAATTCAATGTTGCCAAAGAAAAAAACTGTGGCAACAATATGATTCTTATTGATTTGTGAATATCTGCCTCTTTCACTACCCTCATTGGAATCCATTGCAGTATTCTTTATGAAAGGCCCTGAGCATCTATTACATGTTTAATTACATTTCTGTTATGTTTTCTCTTTCTACAACATCTGTTATAGGAATTGTATATCTACATTCAGGATATGCAGGTCAGTATCTTCATGTGAGTTGACTTTTCTTTCATACGTTCCATATCCTCTCATTTACTCCTATAATTGATGAGAGACTGATTGACTTTAGAATACATTGTATATGTTTGTTTTATTTTCACAATCCTATTTGGAATGTTCATTTTCAAGAATTCATTCTCTGATTGTTACTATTTCCCAACATTATTTTTCCTCTTGTGATGGTC
>CAUYQV010137983.1:0-36897 GCA_963574575.1 Galagoides demidoff
AAGCGAGTCTCCTGCCTCCGCCTCCCAAGTAGCTGGGACCACAGGCGCCCGCCACAACGCCCGGCCATTTTTTGGTTGCAGCCATCATTGTTGTTTGGCGGGCCCGGGCTGGGGATTCGAACCCGCCACCTTAGGTGTACGTGTCTGACGCCTTAGCCGATTGAGCCACAGGTGCCGAGCCAAGAGGTTTTATTTTAAGGTTAAATCAATTACTTGAGTAATCAGAAGAAAATTTAAATATTTGGTCTTGACATTCATAGATTTCTTTGAAAATCATCTTGCGTGAGATAAAAGAAAGAATAGTGGATATATTTAAGTCCATGTTTCTTGGGTACAGTAATTCTCCCTCTTGTGTAAGCCTGATAACTAGGGCAGGGGAAATCTGTGCTTTTGGTACATTTCTGCATAATTAAATATTTATGGAAAACAAGTTAATAAATTCAAGAGAATTTGTTGTGTCTCTTTTTGTGACAGAGTTTGTTATATGGAATTAGTAACTTTGACTATTTTAATACATTATTTTATGTCTTCTAGGTGGCTCTTCCCCTACCCCCAGTCATTTCTCTGGTACTTTCAGTTCTCTGGCACTTCCCAGTTGTCCTCCTGTCGGGTTTCCACAGCACTGCCCGCCTTTCTGTAGCAGGTAGTGGCACATGCACCCACTGGTGACTTCCTTGTGACTCCCTCACTGGGCTCTGCAGAGTGGGAATCTGCATTTATCCTTCTTGCCATTTTCAGGTCCCAACCCTGGGATAATACCAGACAGCCAGGAATGATGTCAGCATGTCATTCGCTTTGCTTAAAACCCTCAGTGGCTTCTAATTTCTATGAGAAAAAAGACTTAAATCATTAGCATGGCCTGTGAGGTGCAGCAGTGTGGTTTTTAGTGTAGTTGTTGGATATGTCTGTGCCCCCTGGTGCGGTGTAATGCAGTCCCATCAGATCAGAGACTGTAGCTGTTTTGCTCCATAAATGTTTATTGGATGAACAAATGGAGTAGATAGGAGGTGCCCAGTGATGGATTCGAATCTATAAAAGGAGAGGATTGTTGGATCTGAGGTTCTTTCCATTATACAATATCTCAACACTTGACAACACTGAAAAAGTGTCTTGACACCTGTTATTTCAGCCTCATATTGATTCTGCAGAGTACAGGGACAGACATTGATGTCCGTGGGAGAAAAGAGAAGTTAAGGAAAATTAAATTGTCCAAGATGTAGCTGTGTCAGAGCTGGGGGTACTAACACCCCCCTCAAGCGCCTCTTCTCTCACCTCAGGCTGCCTCTGGATATGGTTTCTGGTACACATGTTGTAGTAGTCACAAGAGGTTAAGGCAGCAGGGCTTAATTTTAAAAGGTATTTTTAATGGTTTCTCTTGGTTTTAGATATTAATTTCCTGATAATTGAATTTCAGGAGTTGAGTTCAATTTGGAATGATGGGTTTAAAAGGTCCTGTTCATTCTAGGGACCAGGAATCCTGATCTTTCCTATAATATAGGCTAAAATATAGTATTATTTTATTTTTTTATTTTTTATTTTTTGAGACAGAACCTTAAGCTATCCCCCTGGGTAGAGTGCTGTGACATCACAGCTCACAGCAACCTCCAACTCCTCAAGTGAGTCTCTTGCCTCTGCCTCCCAAGTAGCTGGGACCACAGGCGCCCACCGCAACGCCTGGCTATTTTTTGGTTGCAGCCATCATTGTTGTTTGGCAGGCCCAGGTTGGATTCGAACCCGCCACCTTAGGTGTATGTGGCTGGCGCCTTAGCCACTTGAGCCACAGATGCCAAGCCATAGTATTATTGATGCATATACTTATTAGTTCATTATTCGCATTAGAATTTTTGTTCTTTTTGAGACTTTTTTTTTTTTTTTTTTTGCAGTTTTTGGCCAGGGCTGGGTTTGAACCCGCCACCTCCGGCATATGGGGCTGGCGCCCTACTCCTTTGAGCCACAGGTGCCGCCCTTGAGACGATTGATAGGATTATAAGTTACTTGTTGATTGATATGTAGCATTCTAGTGATGTTTTCAAAAGATGCTGGTTGGTTCAATTAGCTTCTCTCCCCTCCCCTCCCTGCCCCTCCCCTCTCTTTTCTGCTCTTTCCCCTCCCTCCTTTCCTTCCTTCCCACTGTGTTGCCCAGGCCAGGTTCAAATTCCTGAGTGAATTGCTGGGACTTCAGTTGCATGCCACCATGCCCAGCTGGTCACTTAGTTTATTTCTTATCTTTAGGCATACCTGCTATGGGCCATTTATGCTGTAAGCACATTTGTGGCCTTTGTGCTCATCAGATACAGTGTCAGGCTGTTGTGAGGATAAGATGTCATTGAGTCCACTCTTAGCACTTTCCAGATGAGGGTGGAGACTTTGCTAGATTTTCATACTCAAACTTGACTGCATCTGTTTGCATATAGCAATTTCTCAGTAGCTGCTTGCAGGTTATATGACATTGCTAATGAACCATGCCCATGGTGAAGAATTTATATCAGATCAAAACCACTGCTTCATGGTCCTTTGTTGAATCTCCAGTGGACTGTATTGGGACAGGGACTAAGACCTAACTTAGTACCCAGTTCCGGGACAATGCCTACTGTGGTCTCTTAGCACCACCATGATCTTAGGGGGCTTCTTAAGGGCCAAGAGAGTCTTAGAACTGTTGCCAGTATAGCCAGTAGTGCTTGTGGAACAGAGAGGAGCAGCCTGGTATTACAGAAAGATCAATAGATTCGAAGGCAGAACGCCACAGGTGTTAATTTGAGCGCTAGCTTTCCAAGCAAACGGGAATATTCTCAGTGTGTTTGTGTCCTTCAGTAGGAAAGACCCAGTTTTAAGTTTTGAGATTCATTGTGAAGGTCGAGTCAGAAGAGAGAGCTGGGCTCGGCGCCTGTGGCTCAATCGGCTAAGGTGCCAGCCACGTACACCTATGGTGGTGGGTTCGAATCCCCAGCCCGGGCCCGCCAAACAACAATGATGGCTGCAACCAAAAAATGGCCGGGTGTTGTGGTGGGCGCCTGTGGTCCCAGCTACTTGGGAGGCGGAGGCAGGCGACTCGCTTGAGCCCAGGAGTTGGAGGTTGCTGTGAGCTGTGATGCCATAGCACTCTACCCAGGGGGATAGCTTGAGGCTCCGTCTCAAAAAAAAAAAAAGAGAGAGAGAGCTGGATGATATTAAAGGATTGTACCAATAACTGAAGGCAGCCTTATTCGTCATTCTTTCCTGTCCTGCCAGAACTACTTGCCTGTCACTTCCTCTCTGTGCCCATCTACCTGTCTATCCATGGATCCAGTTCTTGTCCAGGGCTCCTGAGTGCCAGCACTATGCTGAGTGTGGGACTGTAGCAGCAGAGAAAGACAAGTCTGGTCCATGCTGTCCTTTAGCTTATGGTCTAGTAGCAAAGTTAATTAAGTACAAAAGCAGTAACAAACAAATATGTAAAAAATTATTTGGGAGGTTGAGGGAAGAGGATCACTTGAGCCTAGGTGTTCAAGTCCAGTCTGGACAACATAGCAAGATGCCATTAAAAAAATTAATTGTAGCACTGGTGATGCCTAAGGGAGGAGGAGTACTGGGCACTAAAAGACCGTAGAAGGAATGGTTTCTTCCCCTAGGAATGGTTTCTTCCCCGTCTCCTCCTCAGAGACAGCTTCTCGGAGGAAGAGACCTTTAGGAAGAGTTAGAGCTGGAGAGGTGGAGAGGTGGCTGCTGCATTTGCCATGGTCCCAGCTGGGAGAAGGGTGTGGTGAAGTCCAGAAATACCAGAGCGGTGGTGGGGCTGAGGCACTGAGAGCAAGGGAGAGACTAGCAGTGGCGCCCCAGTCCCGGGACTGTTTCCTTCCACTGTGCTAGAAATCCTGGGTAGATTCTATAGTTGCTGACTCTTGCTTCACATAGCTCCCCAGCTGTCACCAAAACCATCTATTATTGAAATACTAACTGCCATGCTTTCTAAGATAGAAATGGGCTGCAGTTCTTGCCTTTAGGAACCCCGCAGACTCTCGACAGACAGGGATAAATCAGTGACAGTGATACAGTGTCAGGGGAGGTATAATGGTGGCGATGGAAGCTCATGGGACCCAGTAAGACTCGCAGGATCTTAAAAACTTTCAGTCTTTCAGGTGAAGGGGGATCCAGGCGAGGAAACAGACTGTGGAAAGATCCAGAAGCAAGAGAGAGCGGGGTGTGTTTGAGGGATGGTGAGCAGTGTGGTGTTGCTGGAGCCCGAGGTTTGTGCTGGGGAAGGGCAGCCCGAGCTGGCAGCCCGGGAGGTTAGGAGCAGTTCACCGGGGAACTTGTAGGCAGCACTTAGGAGTTTGGATGTTTCCTTGTAGCCAGTGGAGAATTGTTCAAGTTAAAAGAAAGAGAAGGACTGTCGTGATCCTGGCAGTAGTGTGGAGGATGATGATGAAATTGGGGACTGGAGATTGGGAGCTGAGTGAGGGCTGTTATGGGAGCCCAGGAGCAGATGACAGTCCTGGCTGTGAGATCAGGAGGAGAAGGGAGATTTGAAGACCTGAGGTAGAGAAAGTGAGTGGTATACTTAGGAGGGAGGGCCATGCCGACTTCTTCTGCAGGGCACTACGGGATGGTGGGACCGGGACTGAGCATGAAGGGAGAGCTGGGTTGGAGGGAAGTTGGTAGTGAGTTTGGTTTAGGCCATTAGGAACTTTGGGGTGCCTTTGGGGCATCTTGGTGGAACTGTCCATGTGGTGACTGGTTGCTGATCTGGAGCTCAGAGAGACCTCAGGGCCAGGTGAGAACAATGTAGTTCTCACACTTTGGATCGTCAGAATCCTCTGGTCTTTGGGGAAGGGAGGCTGGTCATCTGTGCAAAAAGTTTCGCACAGGTTCTGATTTTGCCCTGGACTGGGAGAGAGACTTGGGGTCATTCTTAAGGAGATGGCCTCTGCAGCTGTATTGTAGGAGAGGATGGGATTAAGGTTGTGTGGTGTGATTCTACCAGATCGCTGGGGAGCACCAGCACAAGGGGCTGGAGCACGGAAGTCAGAGAGAGAGACAGAGGAGGCTGTCAGCTCAGGAGGAGATGTGTGCTCAGCTAGGAAGAAAGACCCAGGAAGACCGATGGTATGGAAATTGTTCCTATAGCGCCCCTGCCCCCTAAGCTGAACCCTCTTGCCCGCATGGACATCTGTCTTCACTAGTGTCAGGCCAGTCTCCTATGAGAGGTTGTTACTTGAGTTACCTTTCCCACCAGGCGTGAAAGACTGTGAAAGAGGCTGCTTGTTGTAGCCATCTCTGAACTCTGAGCAACCTCAGGCAATTCCCTCAGGCCTTCTGTTGCTGGTCCTTTGGACTGAAATCTCTGGCTCCAAATGTAAGAAAGTTGCTGCCACTCCATCCAGTATTCTTAGGTTCACGATGGATCTGCAGCCTTAGAGGCGAGTGTCTAGATCCTGAGAAAGGCAGGTGATCAGAAATGTTGGAGGAAGTCCTAGGAAGATGATTAAACCAGTGGACTAATGTGTATGGGATAGGGAGCCCTGTGATTTGGGGGTGCATCTCTGTTCTACTTTGTATCTTGTGCTTGGGCAGCAGGAAGAAGCCTGTGGCAGAATTTATGGATAGAGTCATAGAGTTAGAGTTCATGAGACTGAGCCAGACTGCTGGTAGGGGTGCAGAGGAAGGTTTTTCCTAAATTGGCAAAAGTGGAAGTCCATCCCCCTGCTTAGCCTAAGTGCCTGACCCAGGTCAGCTTAGAGAACCTAATGAAGAGTCTTCGGTCTGAGAGAGCCCGTGGAAAACTGATCTGTGATCTAGCTTGGGTCTAGACCAAAGACCTTGGATTTAGGACAGAGGAAAAGACTGGGTTGCCACAGACCCTGGCACTGAAAGCCACATTTGAGGAGTGGAGAGTAGGATCAGGGGGAATTTGAGGGAAGTAGCTGTCCTCAATACCAGCATGGAGCCCTCTGCTATGGAGTCTTTTGCCCCTCAGGAAAAAGGAAAGGGATTCATGTTGGTTGAGCCGAGAAATCCAAATGCTAAGCAAAGAGAAGGGAGCAGAAGGATCGCAGTGGAGGCAGGAGGAGGGGAGAGCGCACCAGTACAGAACGTAAAGGACTTCAGCTCGGTGAGGTAGGACATAAAGATGTTTTTCAAAATGGGGCCAACTAAGCTGGATTTGAATCCTGCCTTTGTCCCGATCTTCACTACCAGTGAGGATACTCTTCCTGGATGTGAGTTCTTGGCTAAGTTAGCTAACCTCTTTGGGCCTTAGTTTTCTTATTTTAAATGGGTATGAGAGAATTGCATAGGGATTCAGCTTGAGCCTGTCTGCATTCCAGTCTTTGAGGGCTACTTTCCAGAAGTTCTGCATAATACTTCTTTTTTAAAAAAATTACTATGATTTTTTTCTGAATTATTATTATTATTATTTTTTGAGACAGCCTCAAGCTGTCCCCCTGGGTAGAGTGCTGTGACATGACAGCTCACAGCAACGTCCAACTCCTGGGCTCAAGCGAGTCTCCTGCCTCAGTCTCCTGAGTAGCTGGGACCACAGGCGCCTGCCACAGCGCCTGGCTATTTTTTAGTTGCAGCCATCAGTTGTTGTTTGGTGGGCCTGGGCTGGATTCGAACCCTCCACCTTAGGTGTATGCGGCTGGCGCCTTAGCCACTTGAGCCACAGGCACCGAGCCGAATTATTTTTTATTTAAAGCAATTCATATGTATGTATATATATACATATGTATATATCTATGTGTATATATACATATGTATGTATCTATATCTATATAGATATAGGTTTTATTTTTTTTAGAGATGGCGTTGTGTCTCACTGTGTTACCCAGGCTGGCCTTGAATTCCTGGGCTCAGGTGATCCTCCTTAGCAGATATCTCCACTGGGCTGAAGCTACAGCCTTGAGCTCTTGAGTAGCTGGGACTCCAGGCCTCTTATATCTTATTGGTCTGATCTTGGTTTTATGGCCACACCTAGCAGAAAGGGAAGCCAGGAAATGTAATCTATATTCAAGGAAGCCATGTATCTACCTAAAACCCAGAAATTCTACCTAAGATGACAGAGAGGATGGGTGTGAGAGACCAGCCTCACCGTTACTAGCACTATTGAGCAGATGTGGAGCTGCAGAGTGATTGAGATTAGCCCAGCATTACATGGGTATAAGTGGTTGAGTCTTCAAAACTTATTATAAAGTGATGCTTCATTAATCCATATAGTGCATTGATAAAAGCAGGGAAAAAGATGAATGGAACAGGAGTGACTTAGCTGCCAACTTACACAGCAGCTTAATTCAGGACACCCCAGGCATTACACAGCAGCCAGGGAAGGAATGATTATTTATGATGTTGTTGGGGCAATTGGATTTCAGTGCTGAAATTTCACTTACTGCAATGCATTCCAGATGGATTTGAGGATGGACTAAAGGACAAAAATGGCATTAAGAATGGAAAAGTGTATATTACACTCGATATCTCAGAGAGGTGGGTTGCATGACTCAAAGGGAGGGGCAGGTATCAGGAGGGAGAGCTTTCCTCCTTTAGTTATTTCTGTACATATAAGCCCTGAGTCAGACACAAAGGACATTGTTACTGGCATAAGCATCAACATGTACATCACTTCCTTTTCCCCAAGTCCCATGGTAGGGGCATGCCATGGGCCCAGATGGATGCTGTGCGTTTGTGTCACATCTGAGGAACACTGAGCTTGGGAACCTGCTGCTTTGTAGCAAGCAGTAAGCAAGCCTGCTCTTTGTCCCTGAGGGAGGCGGCACTCTCAAGGATGCTCACTGCAAGCACAGCCCTGAGAAATGACCTGGGTGAAGGGCAGTTAGGACCTTGGCATTCTTGGCATAGCCAACGAGGTATGTAGGAGTGCTGGAGACCCATAGAGGACCAAGTCTCCCAACAGGCAGGATTAAATGAGATTACATGTGTGTCTGCCCATGGTGACGAGATGCATTTGCTGAGTGTTATCCCTGGTAGTGCTTGTGGGCTGTGGAAAGACCAGTTGTTATAGACCTTTCTGCCTGGTTTTCAGGGTTTTAAGCAGACTGAAGGTCCTGGGGAGGATGAAAGGGAAGAAAAGGAATAATTTGCATAGGTTGTGTGTAGCTTTTGCCTTCTCATATCCAGCGCATCCCTGGGGTGTGTACTCAGTTAGCGCTCAGTAAATTATTTATAATTCTCCTTTTTTCTTATATATAATCAAATGAAGTCTTTGTTGAAGTCTACTTATGGTTAACTTACTTCAAAATGAAACACAGTGAGTCAGTCTTAAAAAGTAGGGTATTACTTGTTTATACGTTTATTTGGCAAAATCTTTGATAATTTATTCCAAACTAATGAAACTAAATCTATATGATCTGTAAAGTTATCATGAAAAGGTAAACCTAAAGGTCTTTTAAAGATTAGCTCAACTTTCCAGTTTTATGGAGGAGGACACTGATACGAGAAATAAAGAAATTGCTGAAGAGTGGCCACAGTTAATGAGTGGTGGGCATGGTCCTGGACCTTGGCCCTCACCTCAGCATTGTCCAGGAGACTTTGACTCCCAGGGGACCACAGGGAATCCATCCATCCTATTTTGGGGTACATATAAGGCCAGAACTTATCTCTTCTCATTCAGGAATGAGAAAAATAGAAAAAGGCGGTGCCTGTGGCTCAGTGGGGAGGGCGCCGGGCCCATATACTGAGGATGATGGGTTCAAGCCCAGCCCTGGCCAAACTGCAACAACAACAAAAAAATAGCTGGGCATTGTGGCAGGCGCCTGTAGTCCCAAGCTACTTGGGAGGCTGAGGCAAGAGAATCACCTAAGCCCAGGAGTTGGAGGTTGCTGTGAGCTGTGTAACGCCACAGCACTCTACTGAGGGTGATAAAGTAAGACTCTGTCTCTACAAAAAAAAAAAAAGAGAGAGAGAAAAATAGAAAAACTAACCCCAGAGAGGATGCACTGAAAAGATTCAGCACATAAAGGAAACCAAACCAAACAAGGCATGTAAGAAACAGAGGACGAGCACGCATTTCAAGAGGTTTGCCTCAGAAAGAGCACTGACCAATAGGATTGATTCCTGTGATTTTAGGATAGGCTTTGCTACTTAATAAGCTATTAATGATATCAAATATCAATGGGAAAAGTATTTGACATTTCAAAGAACTGACTGAAATCAGATCTTATAGCACTGTAGTTGGACTCACCTGGCTGAACTTTGAAAAATAAAGCCTTAACCATATGGAACATGGGTTTACATATCAATGTAAATTGAATTATTCCCCCTACTTTTACAGTGGCTACTGTTTGGAAAGAGACGTGCTAGGATGGTATATCCTATTGGTCGGGGGATTATGAAGCCCAACACGTATTCCTGGTAAGTGAGTTCACTGAATTGTGTCCACTTGAGCAGATGGCCCCAAAGGTGCACCCTGGGTATGGGTGAGCCAGTGGTGTTGCCGTCAGAGAGGCCTCCTGCCCTGCAGAGCCTGGTGGAGCTGAGGGCCACAGTGTGGTTCTCTGGACATCAGGCATCCCCCTTGAGCCACGCACAGGGTGTGCTAGGGGCTCCTCCTCGCCATGTTACACTCCCGAGTTCCCTCTTTTGATTCTCATTTCAAAGGTTTTCCTTCCCTTTTCTCTCTGCTCCTCTCTGGGCACACCTCTCACTGCTGCTCTGCCTTGCTGTCACCCTTTTGCTCCCAGTAGCTGAGGTCACTTGGGTGACCTTCTCTCTTTCAGCCTTATCAGGTCCCTTCTCACCCACAGACATCTCTCCCTCTTTTTCTGTTTCAGCTCCCTTCTTCTCTTTGCTTCAGACCCTTTGTCAGAAAATGACAGCTGTTTGTGTGAGTTATGCTTGGCCACAGGAGGATGGGGTATAAGAATACAAAAATAAATAAGATGTGATCATTGTCTTTGAGGAACTACAGCCTGCTGGTCAACCCTCACCATCATCCCTATTGGCCATTTTTATTTCCTGAGATTCCTCTCATCTCATTTGGCATGTCTTCTAAAGATGCTTTTCTGCTCTCCCCAGCTCAGGGGAGCTCGCCTTTCTTTAAAGCTTCATGACACTCATTCAGCTGCCTCTTGTGGCTCTGGCCAACTAGACTTTAGGCTCTTTCAAGGCAGGGTATGTGTCTTACACACAATAGGGGCTCAGTAGATGTTACTGGAATGAAACCAACATGGACTCTCTTGTGGCTCCCAGCTTCCATCCCCTCTGTGCCGTGGTCCTCAGGTCCTGAGCTGGTAAGAAAATGTGGGAAGAGGCAGTGTTTGCTTGGAAGAATCCTAGCAGAGTCTATTCAGGTAGGAACAGTCACAAAAACTTTTAAAAGCTGAATTATTACAATATATTTTGGATCCTTCTGTCAATCTATTTTCACAAAAGAGGCAGAAGAAGTTTCTGGTGCTTTTCTGCTCAGGGGCCCGGTCTTCTTGGATATTGTAGGATTAAGTGCGCTATAAGTAACAGTGCTTAAAGAAGCAAGTGCCCACAACCTACGCCACAGTGGGATTGGCTTCCTAATGAGAATGTTAGAGACAAGTCTCGGTTTAAAGCAGAGAGCGTGTGAGACAACTGAGACTCAGAGAGGAGTAATTTCTCTGAAGTCACACAGTTTGGATTTGACTCTAGGTCAGTCTAGGTCTAGAAGTGGTGTTCCTCTCCACTGTCTGTGCTTCTAGGTCTGATGAAAGCTGGATTCCTGGAGAGGGGCTGTAGCTGCCCACTTGCTGCCTGTGCCCATGGAGGGCCTGTCGGAACCTGCCAATGCCCAGGGATCTGGGCTGAATTGGGTCTGGTCCGTTCAGTTGGGAGAGGACTCTATCCCTCCCTTGTTGTCATCACAGGGACCAAAGGACAAGGGATCTGTGCCCCACATCTCAGAAGATCACAGTGTGCCCGCTCATTTCACCTGGGCCCACCTGAACAAAGGCTGGCCATTCATCTGGGGCTCCAGGCTTGCCACGGTGGCAAAAGGACAAGCAGTCTGTCATGAGCAGGGGGTGAGGGAACCTGTACCTGTTTATGGACAAGGATACGTGACAGCACATTTGAGGGCACTGGACCTTGGAAGGGAGAGGCAGAAGCCAGCTTCCCACGGGGAGCAGCAGCCTTTTTGAGGCACAGGCAGTGGAGTAGAGTGGAGTGGATGCAGAAGAGCTGCAAAAGGACAGAATGAGGCCGGGCGCAGTGGTTCACACCTGTAATCCCAGCACTCTGGATTGCCTGAGCTCAGGAGTTTGAGACCAGCCTGAACAAGAGCAAGACCCCATCTCTAAACATAGCCAGGCATTGTGGTGGGTGCCTGTAGTCCCAGCTACTAGGTAGGTTGAGGCAAGAGGATCTCTTGAGCCCAAGAGTGTGATGTTGCTGTGAGCTATGATGCCACAGCATTCTATCCCGGGCCACTGAGTGACACTCTGTCTCAACAAAACAACCCCAAAAACCAAAACCAAAAGGACAGAATGCTAAAAAGATAAGATTAAAGTGTACCAGAGGCCTCCTGGAGCTAAAAAACATGGCTTCTGAATTTGAAAATTAAGAGAAATTAGTAGTTTGGAAGGACAAATGAAAAGGTATCTTATTTTTTTTTTTTTTTTTTTGAGACGGAGCCTCAAGCTGTCCCCCTGGGTAGAGTGCCATGGCATCACAGCTTATAGCAACCTCCAACTCCTGGACTCAAGCGAGTCTCCTGCCTCCGCCTCCCGAGTAGCTGGGACCACAGGTACCCGCCACAATGCCCGGCCATTTTTTGGTTGCAGCCAAATGTTTGGCGGGCCCGGGCTGGGGATTCGAACCCGCCACCTTAGGTGTACGTGGCTGGCGCCTTAGCCAATTGAGCCACAGGCACCAAGCCTGAAAAGGTATCTTATAACCCATAGTAATAATAAAAAGAAATGGAAATAATGAATTAAAATGGGAGACACTTGAAGGCCTTATCCAAGAGACCTGGCATGATTAGTAGGAGTTCCAGAAGGAGAAAAAGGAGCGGGTGGAGAAGTCATAGAAAACAATCCAAGGAAACTTCCCTGAGTTGAAATATTTCATTCTTCATATTAAATGGATTCATTGAGCTCACACAAAGATTAATATGTAGACATTTCCTGGCAAAATTTCTAAACTCCAAGAAAAAAGAGAAAAATCTTAACAATTCTTTGGGAAGAAAGAAGAAATTTTTTAATAATTTTTTTTTTTTTTTTTTTCAGTTTTTGGCTGGGGCTGGTTTGAACCTGCCACCTCCGACATATGGGGCCGGTGCCCTACTCCTTTGAGCCACAGGCACCGCCCCAGAAGAAATTTTTGACAAAGGAAAGAGCATCAGGCTCTCGTTGGGCTTCCCGCATGTGACTCTTGAGGCTAGAAGACAGTGACTGGTGAAGACGGAGGGAGCACGATGTCACTGCGGGGCCACTGCAAAAGAAAGTCATTCTCAAACATATGATGACACAAAATATACTTACTAAATGCACCTGAGGAAAGTACCCAGTGTAGCTCTCTAACCAGGGGCTTCCTGAGGCGGAGCCGAGAGGTGGAGACAGGACGAGGGAAGAGTGCAGTGACAGGGGGAAGCTGCGGCCCTTTTAGTGCATGTGATTTGATCGCAATGGGTATTACTGCTGTGAGTTGGAATTTTTACTGTTTGTTAAGTAATTAAGAATTTTTGAAATAGAGGCGTGTCATGAGGGAAAACGTAGTTGAAACTAAAAATTCCACCATCTCTGCAAAACCTAGTGCTTTGAGAGGAAAGAGGAGAGAGTGGGAAACAGCAACCTCAAACTCTTGGGTTCAAGTGAGCCTCTTGCCTCAGTCTTCCAAGTAGCTGGGACTATAGGTGCCTGCCACAATGTCCAGCTGTTTTTTTAGAGCTGGGCTCTTGCTCTTGCTCAGGCTAGTCTCAAACTCCTGAGCTCAGGCAATCCATCTGCCTGGGTCTCCCAGAGTGCTAGGATTACAGGTGTGAGCCACCGTACCAGGCCTCATTTGGTTGCATATAATACATATCTCCTGAATGACAGTGGCTCAAATGTATAAGGTTTTATAGCCCGTGCATAAAAGGGGTCATCTAGGAGAGGTATGGTGAAATCGGAGATTCAGGTTCCTAAAGGCTTGCTGCTCTTTCGTAGGTAGCAAATGCCACCCAGGGTAGCTATTGCTTCTTGACCCAGTATGGCTCGCTTGAGCTTATTCATCACATATGCGTTCCAAAATTCAGAAGGAGAAAGGGAGTACGAAGGGTGTGCTCTTTGAGACTCTTCTCAAAAGTCTCTCAGATCATTAGCATTACACTTGTCACAGTGAACTGTAAGGGAGCCTAAGAGTGCTTAGCTTAAAAATAGGAGTTCTCTTGCTAAAGAAGAAAAGGAGACAGAAAGGAATCCGAGTCCCAAAGATACGTTAGCAGAATGCAAATTAAAACAATAGGTATCTTTTTAGCCTTTCTTTCTTTTTTTTTTGAGACAGAATCTTATTTACACCCTCGGTACAGTGCTATGGTGCCATCGCTCACAGCAACCTGAAACTCTTGGGTTCAAGTGATTCTCTTGCCTCAGCCTCCCAAGTAGCTGGAACTACAGGTACTTGCTACTATGCCTGGGAGAGACAGGGTCTCACTCTTGCTCAGGCTGGTCTTGAACCTGTGAGCTCAGGCAGTCCACCCGTGTTGGCCTCCTCTAGTGCTAGGATTACAAAAAAGTTGCAAAGATTGATGAAACCAGGGTTAGCAAGTGATTGGGGGGAGTGGGTGCTCCTTCACATTGGCTGATGGGAGTACGAATTGTTCTACTTTTTGAAAACATAACCCGAAAATATCTAATAGATATTAAAAATGTCTATCTCTAGAAATCTAACTGCATACTTCTGTGAGTCTCTCCTGCGGAAATAAAGCACCAGTGCAAAAATGCTACATACCAAGTTGTTTTCTGCACCATTGTTTTAAGTGGCAAGAAGGTGGGATGAAGGGGAGCATCAGCAGTGTTGAGGTGCCCGCTGTATATGATTGATGTGAAGCATGGCCAGGATGTATCATTAGGTTTAAAAAACAAATTGCAGAATTATGTCTCCTTCAGGTTTTGCATACCAGTGGCCCACTGTGGCAGAATAGAATGTACCAAGCACCGTGCTGGGTGCTTTACTTCCTTCTTAGAACAAACTTAAAGGGTAGGTACCAGTAGGTCGCCTTTCTTTAGAAGCGGGATTTGAAGCATAGAGGACTAAATAATAAGCTGATAGACACTGGACTCAAGATGGGATCAGGGCTCCAAAACCTTAACTCGTTTTTTTTTTTTTTTTTCGAGACAGAATCTCAAGCTGTCACCCTGGATAGAGTGCTGTGGTGTCATAGCTCACAGCAACCTCAAACTCTTGGGCTTAAGCTATTCTCTTGCCTCAGCCTCCCAAGTAGCTGGGACTACAGGCACCCTCCACAACTCCTGGCTACTTTTTTGTTGTAGTTGTCATTGTTTAGCTGGTCAGGGCCAGGTTTGAACTGCTAGCCCTGGTGTATGTGGCCAGCACCCTAACCACTGAGCTACGGGCACCAAGCCAAAACCTTAACTCTTGTTGACCCTGCTACCCTGCCCAAGGACCTCTGTGTAATCTCTGTCTCGGATGCTTTGTGTGTTCAAAACTGAAAGTTTTAGGAGGCGTAGTCACCACAGGCTCTGTCTGTGCCTGTCTTGTTACACCCACGGCTTCACCGTTGACATCATCTGCCTGGGCTGGCAAGCATGGAGAGCACGACCCTGGTGTCTGGTGTGAGCCCCACGTGGCTACGTGTTGTTGGACAGGAAGGCTCAGAGGACTACACTTCTGGCTGCTCCCTATGAGGACGGTGGAAGGGAGAGGGTGCTCAGGGAGTTTGGGTTCATGGCTTTTTATTCATGCACCTCACCGGGTTTGACTATGGCAATAAGAATATGCTGCAAAGCAGGCTTGCTCAGGAGCAGGTTTGTGAGCATGGAAACTGGGGGCCACCGTGTGACCCAGTCCAGGGAGGAAGATGAGTGTACAGTCCACAGTCCATAAGACGAGAGCTCTGAAGAAGTCTGGATGCTCTGAAACCTGTAGAAGGACATAGCCTGTAGGAGGTGTCCTACAGGAAGTGACATTTAAAATGAGACTAGAGGCTGGGCGTGGTGGCTCATGCCTATAATCCCAGCACTCTGGGGGGGATTAGGGGGGTGGATTGCCTGAGCTTAGGAGTTCAAGACCAGCCTGAGCAAGAGTGAGAATCTGTCTCTAAAAATAGCTGGGCATTGTGGCGGGTGCCTCTAGTCCCAGCTACTTGGGAGGCTGAGGCAAGAGAATCACTTGAGCCCAAGAATTTGAGGTTGCTGTGAGCTTTGATGGCACAGCACTCCACTGAGGGCAACAAAGTAATATTGTCTCAAAAAAAAAAAAGAAAAAAAAAGAGACTAGAATAAAATAAGAAAAGAGTCAGTAGTAGAGAAAAGGAAGGGGTTTTAGGGAGACAAACCAGCTGCTGTTTTCGTTGGCGAGGAGAGAAGCAGGCTGCGTCAGCCAGGGCTGTGCCCCAGAGACCCTTTGGCAACGTCTCTTGTGTCTACACGTCTCTCTTTTGGCGGCTGTACCTACAGTGGGGCCACTTCCCAGCACTGGGCGGGGGAGAGGCTGGCAGAGGGACTGCATTGCCAGCACAGAACGTGCTTTCCCACAGGGTCTGTGCTTCTCAGTGGGTTGGGCACCTCTAACTGTCCCCCATCCTGGACCCAGCTTTCTTCAATGACCTTCTCTTGTTGACCCTCCCCTGAGAGGACCACGACCCTGACTTCTTGGGAATGGGTTGGAATGCAAGGTTGGGATGTGATTGTCAAATGGGCTGACTGCTGTGGAACGGTTGCCAGAAACCCCTGGTTGGGTCTGTTTGAGGTCTGCCTGTAGGGAGCCTGGAGAGGGATCTGGGCTAGGGAGGTTGTTAAGACAAAGGTCACCTACTTTTAGCTGAGGCCCCTCTTGAGTGGCAGCTTCCACTCACCAGGCCAGAGCAGTCCTGCCTTCCCTCCAGGCAGCAGTAACTCCAAGTGTAGGCACTTTCTCCTCCCTCACTCCCTCCTCCCTCATCCTCCTTCCTCCCCCTCCTCTACCATCTTCCTCTCCCCTCATCCTCCTCCCTCCCCATCCTCCTGCCTCATCTTCCTCCCTCCTCATCCTCTTCCCTCCTAATTCTCTTCTCTCCTCATTCTCCTCTCTCATTCTCCTCTCTCGTCCTCCTCCCTCATCCTCCTCAGTCCTGTGGGATAGCCTGTATCTGCCAGAGGGTCTTCTCCTTCAAGTGCTTTTTGTATTGTTCTTGAGCCTTTTTGAGCAGCAGGACTAGGTGGCTGGGGTGCTGATGGGGTGCCTTAATCATCACAGTCTGAACTCTGACCACACTCCGTCCTTTCCATACTAGGCTGGGAGAGTAGTTCATTCATTTTTTTTTTTTTTTTTTTTTTGAGATAGAGCCTCAAGCTATTCTCCTGGGTAGAGTGCCATGGCTTCACAGCTCATAGCAACCTCCAACTCCTGGGCTCAAGCGAGTCTCCTGCCTCCGCCTCCCAAGTAGCTGGGACCACAGGCGACCGCCACAACGCCCGGCCATTTTTTGGTTGCAGCCATCATCGTTGTTTGGCGGGCCCGGGCTGGGGATTCGAACCCGCCACCTTAGGTGTACATGGCTGGCGCCTTAGCTGATTGAGCCACAGGCGCCGAGCCAGTTCATTCATTTTTATTGACAATGCAGAAGACTCCTGGGACCTGGGGGTGAAATAACATTTGAGCACTTATCCTGTGATGGGCTTTGTGATCAACGCTTATTCCTCAGAGGTGGCTCACTTAAGGAATTAATATGTATAAAAGGCCTAGACAAGTGCTTGTCACCCTTTGGTACTCCTGAGTGCTAGCTGTTACTATTTGGTTAATTCTCGCAACAGCCACGTGAGATGGATACAGTCCTGTATTCAACAGCCAGGTGAGATGGATACAGTCCTGTATTGCCACTTTATAGAGGGGGACATGGAAGCTTATAGATAAATGTTATATTAGTAGTAGGTGGCAGAGCCAGGCTTTAAACACAGGACTCTCAGGCTTCTAAGTCCTGTCCCTCTCTGAAGGTAAATGGGATAGACATGGCCCTCACCCTGCAGAGCTTATGGGTGAGCAGGGAGAAGCCACAATTCCATGTCAAAGTGACAGGGGCTACACTGGCTAAGCAGAGGCCACAGAGGTGGGGCACTGAACCAGACTTGGAGGCTGAAGCACAGAGGGGAAGGGAACAGCATTCCGGGAGAGTCCTCGGTGAGATCAGAGCCACTTCCTGCTCACACGTGGCATATGCCTCAGTCCCCTCTGGGCTGTGGCAAAGATGCACTTACACAGTCTGTGCAGGAACCCAGTGAGTGATAAATCCTTGCGTCTCCCGGGTTCTTATCCCCCAGGCTCTCCCACTGGGGCTGACCCTCCTCTTCCAGACAACCTGTGTTGAGGTCCTGTCACTCTTGTTTATGAAGTCCCCAAGCTTCCTGAAGGACACATGTGCTAACAGTCTGGGTTATGGCTCTCTTCCGCTCGGCCACCCTCTTACTCTGCTTCTGTTCAGTGACTGTGTGCATGTGCTCAGCGGTTTGTGGGACTGTTCCTTTGCATAACTACAAATGAGGGAATGAAACATCACAAGCCTATAGTTGAAAATCAAAGCTAAATAAATTCCACCATGAACCTTCCACACCAACAAATCAAGCAGTGTTTGTGTTTGCGCACTTCCCTGCCAGTCCCTGTCCCTGGGTCAGATAGGTTTTTATACAATTGTGCAGCTTGGCCTCTTTTGCCTCTTCTGCTTTCTTGGCACTATTGGATCTGAGATTTAGCAGTTAGACAGTTGGCCACCAGGTGGCGCCGCAGCATCGGGTATCGGACCCAACCTCCTGGCTTGGGCGCCTCAGTCTGTAACACTCGCTGTGGCCATCCTTCTAGTGCTTGTTTCCTTTTCTCCTCCCCTGGATGCTGTGTTGCTCATAGATGTTTTCTGTACTTCAAAAGAAATTAGACTATATTGAAGGGTACAAAAAAGAAGGTAAAAATGTCAACAACACCTTTAAGAAACTGATGTTAACAGTTTAATGTATACACTTCCGTACTTCTGTGTGAGTTCACGTGTATGTGCAAATATTTAAAAACCTGTTCCAATGTCACTTTCTCCATGAGGACATATGCTCCCGACCCCAACTCTTCTGTCTACTTGCTTTCTAGCTTCACTTTTGTCCTTGTCACTTACTACTAGCTGACATACTGTGTCTTTTACTGAATAATTGACTTACTGTCTGTTTCCCCCACTAGAATGCGCTTGGGGTTTCAGGCTTTTTCTTTACTGCTCTATCACTCACACCCAGGACTGAGCCTGAGATGTACTAGCCTTTCAGTAAATATTTGTTGAATGAATAATTAATGCAAGAGGATATGCCCTGGGCTTGTAGAAATCTTTCTCTGTCAGTCACAATTGATCTGCTTCATCCTTTTTACCCACTGTTTAGTACCCCATTAGATGAATGCACTCTAGGTGCTGTAGTGGAACACACTTATGTGGGTTTCCAGGGTTTTCTTGCTGTTTCGTAGGTGGTATTGCAGCCTGGTTGCCTGTTTGGTGATCTCCTTGCTTTGTTCAGACTCGAGCTTATGCTTTATAAATAACGACTCATATTAATCCTCACGTCAACCCTGTGAGATGGGTGATGCTGGTCGCTTTTCTTGTTTATAGAGGACAACGCTGAAGTTGAGAGAGGACAAACCCCCTGCCAGAGTCCACACATCTACTGGGTGTTGAGACAGAGCTCCTGGGAGAGTTCTTCTGTAATAAGGATATTAATTTACCATTTGTCATGGGACATCACCAACACGCTTTTTTAAATTATCAGCTGTCTTTCATCTGTTTCATGATGTCTTGCCTTGTACAGAAGTTTTAATTTTTAACAGAACTAAATTGCCAGTATTTTCCTTTGTTCTCTGACTGTTGCATCACACCCTCAGAGAAGTCTTCTTTACCCCAAAATTATAATAAAAATTGACGTTTCTTCTAATTTTGGGGTTTTCTTTGTTGATTTGTTTGAATCTCACTCAACCCCAAGTTAATTCTTACATATGATTTTGAGTAAGATTTTATTTATTTATTTATTTTGAGACAGAGCCTCAAGCTTTCCCCCTGGGTAGAGTGCCATGGCATCACAGCTCACAGCAACCTCCAACTCCAGGCTCAAGCGAGTCGCTTGCCTCCACCTCCCAAGTAGCTGGGACCACAGGCGCCCGCCACAACGCCCGGATATTTTTTGGTTGCAGCCATCATTGTTTGGCGGGCCCGGGCTGATTTGAACCTGCCACCTTAGGTGTATGTGGCTGGCGCCTTAGCCACTTGAACCACAGGTGCTGAGCCTTGAGTAAGATTTTAAATAAATTCCTCCCCTTTCCAAGTGAATGAGTAAGTTGTTTTATCACCAGTTATTGAGGAGTCCGTCTTCCCTGCTGTTTGAGGTGTCGTGGTCCTATGCTGTTCTGCAAATGCCTTGGATCCTGGCTGCTGCACTGCGGCCTGTCCCCTCACCTGTTCACCTCTTTCTGTGCTGTTCATCATTGCCTATGGCTTCCTGGCAAGGCACGACCCTTCTCATTGTAGTTTTTTCTCAAAAACTTCTTGGCTGTTAATTATTCTTCCAGATGAAATTTTGAATCAGTTTGTTGAGGATTTGGTGTGAACTTGCATTTTGCTTGCAGATTAATTGGGAATTGATGGCTTTGCAATGTTGTCTCATTTAGGGGAATGAAACGTCTCTCCTTTGGTTTAAGTCTCTTTTGGTTGTTTAGTAAGATTTCATGATTTTCTTTAAATGATTTTTGTACTTTTTTTAAAAAGTATTTTCAGGTATTTTTCTCTTATTGCCAGTGGGGTCTTATGCCATTATGCCTTTTAGCCAATTATTGTGTGTACAGAGAACAGTTGATTTTATAGCTGTATCTCTAACACTCAGAGTTTTCTCCTTGATCCAAGTCCATCTGCTTCAAATCTAGAAATTCTTCACAATTTATGGTTCATTGATGTCACCCTTTCCTGTGCTGCAACCGATTATTTTCTTATTTTTTTGTTTCTTTGTTCATTTCAACAAGATTTGGAGCAATGAAGGCAAATGTGTGGACTCGTTTCATCCTCTTGAAGCCGAGTTTATTAGTGGAGTTGGATGTGAAAGTGTCATTGTCCCCATGCCCCTGTAGCCCCTCTACCCCACCCCTCACCCCTGTAGTAAGTAGCCGCCATGGCTTCCCGTGGAATGTGAAGACATCCCGACAGTGGGTGGAATATTCCCCTTTTTTCTAAACCTCCTGTCCTAACCTCGTGGAGCATGCCCTGTGTTTCTGATGGTCTTTCTCCTGCTGCTGCCTGGTCTGTTTCCACTCACCCATCTCTAGGCAGCCCTCCCACCTTACTCTCTGTGGACAAATTCTATTTTAATGAAAAGGACCAGTCTGTTAATTATGAAAATAAGGGGTTAGGGCCAGGGCTCAATGCTGTTTTTTAAGAAGGCCCAAGAATGTGGGCATCCTGCTCTGCTAACTGGCCCTTGTCTCAAGGTTTCTGGGTGCCTGGTAACAGGAGGAACAAGAGCTATGGAGAATGAGAGGACTTTTACTGTGAACCAGGCAGTGCCTGCCAGGGCAGTGCAAGTCTCTCTGGTCAGAGAGGGCGCACAGCCCCAGAGGCCTCCCACCCACTGGGCCTGATCCACGTCTTAGGCTCTTGCCATTCTCTGGCCAGCAGCAGCCCTCGGGAACATGCAGGCAAGGTGGGCACATTCAGGCATGCATTTGGGAGTCAGAGAGGGCTGAGTCCAGCTGGGGACCCCATCCCTCACAGATCTCATGACAGCAGTGGAAGAGAGAAGGCCTTAAACAGGTGTGTGACTGTTGGCACTCAGTGACGCTCCTAGGGGATGTGGGCTCTCGATGACTTGGACTATTTCTAGTCAGGCCAGCAGGTCCTCTGTCCTTGGTGGGAACTAGGGCAGAGGGAGGGAGGGAAGGAGGCGTTGAGGTCTCCTGCTCCTCATGGGGGGCTGTTTTGTCCCCGTCCTCCATCTACCTTCATAGGTTCTATTGGGCCCACATGTAACAGGCTGGCCTGTTGGTAATGGCCTTAAATAAGAAATGTGGCCCATATGACACTGTTGTATACATGTGTGGTGGGGTGGGTGGCATAGGAAGTAGGGACATAGAATCCTTTTAAAATACTTTTTACATTTTTTATTTTGAAATTATTTTAGATTTACAGGCAAGCTTGTGCAACGGTACAGAACTTCACAACCATGGAACTATCAAATTAATGTAGGTAAATTTACATAGGTGCATTACTGTTAATTAAGTGTAGACCATTTCCAAGTGCCTCCAGCCCCCTTCGCCACATCGCTTCATCTTCCCCTGATCTGGGATGTTCCTCTGTCCTCCAGGAGGTCACATCAGAGCCTCACTGGATGTAGTTAGTTTAAGGTCTGGTTTCTGCAGGTCTGTTTAACAAACCTACAGAAGAAAGGCTCTCTTGCAGCCCACCAGTGTTGAAAAGGAGGGTCCGTAATGCACATTTGCAGCCAGATTTGAGTACCTGCGTGTCCTCATGGTGCCACTAAGGTGCCCCTGACACCGTGTGTGCTGTGTAACCTTGGACACAGACGGGGGCATGGGGAGGGGAGACTTTCCTTTTTTATTTCATCCTTTCTATCTGGTTAATCTACTTCTACGACACACATGGATTACTTTTATCTTACTCGTGTTCAGCACTGCTGGGCTGGACTCCTGGGGACGAGGAGGGGCTTTTTCTCTTGTGCCTCCCCAGCTTCAGCTCACAGAGCCGGGCAGAGGGTGCTGCCGAGGCTCCTCTTAGGAGCACGCAGATTGCTGCCCACCTGTGCTGCCCCTGACTTCAGCTCCATGAGCAGAGGTGCTTCCTGTCCCCAGGAAGGTGCTCGACCTCACAAGTTTTATCTCTTTTCATGGTGTGGCGGATGACCGTGACTCCACAGCTGGCCTTGCTCCCAGTGCTGCTACTCTCTCCTTCGTGGAGACACAGCCCCACGTGGCATTTGGGACAGAGTGGCGCCTCCTCAGCCCACTATCTCTCCCTGAGGGAAGAGGCCAGAGGTTGGAAGTTGAACATCTGGAGGGGTGGCTTGAAAGGAGTTGGGGAGGGAGCCGGTAAGTGCCAGAATGAGTGATGGCAGGTCTCATCTGACATGTGCCTACGTGGCCTGGGTCTTGCTTTCAAAGCTGCCAGACGCTGCTGCTTGCCAGGAAGAGAGGTTTGGAGAGGATCAGGATGAGGTGGAGATAGCAGCACAGCCATGCACGCCCCCGGGGGCGGGGGAGGCCTGGCCCCAGAGTGATGGTCTGGGAAACCTTTTGGCGGTACAAACCTGCCCTACTGCGGCTGTGGCTGACAGAGCGTGTGTCTGTGTGTGTGCACGTGTGCACGCTTATTGCTCATGAACGGTTGGTGGAAGGGTTTTGGGGAGAAACCCTCTCATTCTCTTCCTGTTTGTCTTTGTCACAGCTTCTGTGTGTGACACAAGAGGAGTGAGCTGTAGCTAAGTCTGCTGAGAGCGGCACATCCACGTCACGGAAGTGGGTTCTTAAACAGCGTTTGGGATCCATTTTCATACTTGTCTGAAACATTTGGAAGAAATCACTGTCTTGTAATTGAACATTCCTGGACGTGTGTGTTTTCTTTGAAGCAACCTTCATAAGCTTAGGAAAAAGTGATCATTCTTCCTTCTCAACAATGGTCTGCATCAGATTGTCTCATGTTATTTTCTCGGTTTACTAAACCTGAAACCTGAAGGAGAATTGTGGAAGTCTGGAAGGAAACCAGAGTTGCATGTGGTATTTTCCTTTTCCTTTTCGGGAGCCCACACACACTAGACCAGATTCTGTCATAAGCAGAAAAGAGACGTGGGACTGTTCTGTGGTTCTGATACAACTGCCACGTTCTTAGGAAGTTACATCATGAGAATCGCCTTTTCTCCTGCCGTGTTTCGGTTTCCAAGAAGGCATTAGCAGCAAGAGTGTGTGTACAACATGTACGTGCACGTGTGTGTGGGGGGAGAGAAAGAAGTGAGAGAGACAGAAGGAGGGAGGAAGAATGTTTTTGTGTGTGTGTGGTGCTGACTAGTTTGCCCAGTCTCCAGAAGCTGGTATTGGCACCATTCTGCCACGTTGCCTCCCTGTCTGGAAAGCAACACAGCCAATGCAGATATGTAAAAACCTGTCTCCATGTTATAGTTTACTGTTGCTCTCTGAGCCTCAGTCTCCTCATCTATAACATGGGTTTTTAAAAATGCATAGAGATCTTTTAGTCAGAGCCTGGCACAAAGTAAGTTTCTTTTCTTTTTTTTTTTTTTTTTTTGAGACAGAGCCTCAAGCTGTCCCCCTGGGTAGAGTGCCATGGCATCACAGCTCACAGCAACCTCCAACTTCTGGGTTCAAGCGAGTCTCCTGCCTCAGCCTCCCAAGTAGCTGGGACCACAGGCGCCCGCCACAACGCCCAGCTATTTTTTGGTTGCAGCCGTCATTGTTGTTTTGGCAGGCCCAGGCTGGATTCGAACCCGCCACCTTAGGTGTATGTGGCTGGTGCCTTAGCCACTTGAGCCACAGGTGCCGAGCCATGAAGTAAGTTTCTAATAAATGATAGCAGTGATAGTGATTGTCAGACTATGTGTGAGCTCCTTAAGGCCTGGGGCTGTGGACAGGGCCTGGGAAAAATTCTACAGAGTTTGCGGAATGGATGAGGGAGTGAACAGGAGGCAAGGTGCTCCTGCGATTGTGATATTAGAGCCATCGTGAAACCATGAACTCCACGGGGAGCCCTGCCTGTCTTATTTGCTGCTGTGTCCCCAGTGCCTGCTTAATCTGTGATGCACACAGGCTGCAAAGGTGGAAGGGGAAGCCTGCAGCTCTGTCCGGCTTGCTGGCGTCCCACCCTTTCCCATGGGCCTCTGTCCACACCTGTCTTCCCCATCCTGCCTATCCTTGGTCTGGAATGCACTCACTCAACTTTAATGCCCTGCTCATTGGCTATTCTCAGTGATGTCTTATTTTACTCCCAGGGACATTCGTCATTCCCTTCTCTGTGTTCCAGTGAACACATGTCCTGTGAGTAGTTCCTTACTTGATTTTCTCCTGACACTACACTGTAGGACCCTGGAGGGCAAAGCTGTGTCATCCTCGACTTTAAACTCTCAGAATACTGGCCTGCAGCAGTCCCATGAATGAACGAACGAACAAATGATTGGACTGCTGAGCAGCGTGTGGCTGCTAGGTCCCCATCTGCCCATTCACAGTAGCCACAGACTTAGGACCCATCCTTGGTTCCTCTCTCCGCCCCCTGCATGCAGTTCATCAGCATGTCTTGTCTGCCTAATCTGCAGAATACCTCCCAAATCCACTCCCTCGCCTCTGCTGCCAGCAATCAAAGTGTTGCCATCTCTTACCTTTTGACTGGCTTCACTGCTTCTATTTTTGTCCTCTCTAATGCAGTTCTCCACACGGTACCCAAAATGATCTTCAAAAACAATGCACAGCTGGGCACAGTGGCTCATACCTGTAATCCTAGTACACCAGGAGGCTAAGACAGGAGGACTGCTTGAGGTCAGGAGTTCAAGACCAGCCTGAGCAGGAGTGAGATCCCGTGTCTACCAAAAATAGAAAAAATTATCTAGGTGTTTTGGCCCTCACCTATAGTTTCAGCTACTTGGGAGGATGAGGCAGGAAGAGGAGTTTGAGGTTGCAGTGAGCTATGATGATAGCACAGCATTCTAGCCCCAGGTGACAGAGTGAGACTCTGTCTCAAAAATAAAAAGCAAAACTAAAAAGCCTAGTGCAGATCAGATTATCTTGTTTCCCTGCTCAGAACCCTCTAGTGTGCTGTAGGGTTCCAGCATACTCCAGATAAAACCCCAGCTCCCCACTGTGGTCTACAGGGCCCTTCCTGTCTGCACTGCTTCTGGCTGACTAGTTCAGCCGTGACCTTCTGCCTCCGTCTAAAGCTGCTAAGCTCATGTGCATCTCAGGGCCTTTGCACGGACTGTGCCTTCTGGTTATTATGGATGTCTTCTTCCTAACGTTTCAGCTCAAATGTCCTGTCCTCAGAGTGTATTTTCATGACCTCCCTGGCAAATATCGTCTTCCACCTTATTTTATTTCTTTGAGGCATTTATCAGTATCTGAAGTTATCTTCCTTACTACATGCATTTTCTGGGTCCCAAACTAGGATGTGAGTTCTGTTGGAGCAGGGACCTATGTGCCTGCTCATTTCATGTCCTCAGTGCCTAGAATAGGGGTTCTCAACTACATTGATGAATTTGAATGGGAAAAAAATTTGTCGTCACTAATTTTTAACAAAAATTTAGTATTTCTCTCATGTTAATACAGACAATGAATCACAGGAACATTAACAGTACCTGGGACTTTGTCACCAATAGGAATCACAGATATTTTCATGTTATATAACAGTTATACAATGCCTCAGTTTAACTGACCAACAGAGACTGGTACTCAGGGTCCTGAGTTCCTAGGAGAATCTGATCAAGTGGTCTAGCCTGGGAGGCACAGGTCCCCATCTTCAGAGCTCTCCTGTGGGTAAGGAAGTGGTTCTCAGGGAGGGGCCTGGGCCAGGCTGACCCCCATGCCAAGTCTGCTCCTGAATACAAAGCTGAGGCTCAGCCAGGCCTTGGGGACTGAAGCTGGATGGGGGAGGGAGGTTCCTCTGGGTCCTGAGGAGGATATTCCATTCTGCTGGTCCTGTTCTTTTTAGCAAGTGAAATACCACTTGTCTGAGAGTTGCTGTCCGTAAATGAGGCTGTTTTGTCAGTGGTAAGACATGCAGGAGTCAGATCGCAAACAAGTGCTCTGTCTTTACTTCTAGCTCAGGCCTTCATAGAAAGTGTAATGGGTAACATGCTGCCTGCCAAACCTTACCTCTAGGTGGGCTGGGTCCCCAGGCGCACAGGCAGGTCAAACCTCTTGGAAGAGGACGCTTGTGCTCCGGCCCTTAGCCTCGGCTGTACTCTTCAGCAGTGGAAGCCTGTGGTTTAACAAAGCAGTATGCTGTTCTTTCTTGAACACTTAAAGCTAATTTTTTAATTTGTTTTGGGAAAAAAGACTAGATGTAAGTGAATAGAGCCTTACAGGATAAAGTTAATACCGATGGTGACTATAACCTTGATCAAGAGCTTATCCTGAGTCGGGCATGGATGGAGCATTTTAAATACATCTCCCCAGAGGTAGCTTATACCTGTAAACCCCAGCACTTTGGGAAGCTGAGCTGGGGGGATCATTTAAGCCCAGGAGTTTGAGACCAAACTGGGCAACATAGATTTCCCATCTCTATGAAAAAAAAAAATTATCCAGGTGTGATGGTGCATGCCTGCAGTTCCAGTTACTTGGGAGGCTTTGGCCCAGGAGTATCAGGCTATGGCAGTGCACCCCTGCACTCCAGCCTGGGCGACAGAGCAATACCCTTTCTCAGAAACATCCCCAGTACAGGCATTCCCTGGATTATGAATGAGATAGGTTCTGTAGGTTTGTTCTTAAGTTGAATTTGTATGTAAGTCGGAGCAGGTACATTTACCTGTAATAGTTTGTTTGTAAGTGTGAGTTGTATTTAAGTCAGATGTTTGTAACTTGGGGTCTGCCTGTACTGAAATACATTTCCTTGCCTACTTCCCACCTGGACTCTTGCAGGAGGCAGTGTTAAGTGCCTAGGCCCTGGCCCCGTCTGACCAGGGTTTGAACTCCCCTGTCCTGCCACAAACTAGCATTAGGTCACATTACCTCTCTGTGCCTGCGTCCCAGGAATCCAAAGCCTCTGGGCTGTGGAGGTTAAATGAGCTAAATGCATGCTCAGCCTGGCACCTCACGCAGCGTCTGCACTCACTCTTAGTGCTGATTCTGGTGCGTGGAGGGCAGGTACCTGAATGTGCCTCCAAACCATGCCGCTGCTGGGGAAATGAGTAGTGTTGGCGGCATCCCTCAGATGGGAAGAGAGAGGGCCTGGTATGTTCTGAGGGCTGCGCAGCTTAGAATGTGCTGTTATCAGACAAGTAGGGAGAGTGAGGCCTCTGGTTTGGGCCAGGCTGAGCAGACTGGGCTCCACCTCTGGGCTCCCAGACACGCCCAGGGAGGAGCAAAGTCCACTTCAGGTGTAAGCTGGGCAGGTTGGAGCCCCTTACAGAGGAGCAAACTGGCTGTCTCTCTCCCCCAGTCTCCCGTGGTGACTCCGTCAGGTCTGGATTGAGTCACTTTAATCACTGATCTGAACGGGATCCATCCAATCCCGTTGGTTTGCTCTGGCTTAGAACAGATTGGCTGAGTTGGTCCCGGGCCTCCTGGCTGTTTTACTCGGTTGGTCTGGTTTGAGATGGCCCAGGCCTAGCCTTGTGCTGCCTTTGAACCCTTGAGCTGGATTTACTTTTAGTGTCAGTTTTTGGATTCCCCATTTCGAAGTCTTTGGATTTCTCACAGGGGTTTCTGCTGGAGGGTCCTATCCACTCAGTCCCAGGAGGCCATTACTTTCCTCCAGGGCTCATCTTCTCCTCTCAACCTGCTCTGGAAATCCTTCACGTGCCCTTCTCTGGAATAATACAATATGTTTTGAGTATGCTAATTTTTATTTGACTATTTCAAAGGAAATATGGGAGAAAAGAGAGCCCCATTGTGAATCAGAGCTGAGCAGGCTTTTACCGTGGTATAATTCACATACCATGAAATCCACCTGTTCTACCTGACAATCTTGTGATTTCTAGGGAATTTTTGGAACTGTGTAACTGCCCCCATGACCCTGCTTTAGAACATTTTCATCACTGTGGAAGCTCCTTTGTATCTATAAGCAGGCAGTGCATCACTGATGTGTGTGTTGATCTCTGTACATTTGATTTTTCTGGGTATTTCCTACAAATGGAGTCATACAGTACATCCTTTTGCATCTGGTGTCTTTGCCACCTCCTTCTCTTGCCCTGCACACTTTCCTCCTCTCCCGGTCACTTCCAGCTAAAAGGCCACTGGTGACCTCTGCTCTGTGTGTTCAGTGACGTGCTAAGCGCTCTCCTGGAGGGGCTGTGCATTGCTGAGGGAGCAGCTGCTTCTGCTCTGTGTGGTCCAGGCCATGTGAGCGGGGTCTTGAACGATGATGGGGTGGTGGGACAGCATGAGCAAGGCACCAGAGCATCAGGTACTTGCCGCTCTGTGCCTCAGTTTCCCCAGGGGTAATAGGGCGTAATAGGACCTACCTCAGGATTCACTGTTGGGAGGGTTCAGTAAGTTACTGTTATGTCAAGCCGCACATGGTGAGTACCCTGTGGGATTAGCTGTTATCCAAGTTATTATTGATGAGACTCTGTGGTGCCCTGGGGAGCACTGTAGAATCAGTCTGGCCTCCTCATCTCACTTTGTTTTAAGACAAAGATCACAGACTCTAGTGCCCACAAGGGCCAGGCATATACTGAAATAGCTGCACAGGCCACTTGGGGACTGAAAGGCACTTGTCAAAGGGCAGGCCCCACTTAGCCCAGCTGATGGTTGTCATGCAGGAATATGGGCCTAGTATTGCCAGAAAAGTGAGAAGTACAGAATTCTATGTGAAATCTTCCTATTGATTAATTTAAAAGTATTAATACTCTGTAGGAGCCTAGTAACCTATATTTGTGGGCCTTATTTAGCTTGAAGGTTTATGAAAGCTTATGACTTTTCTTTAAAGGTCTCCTCTGGGGAGACAATTATGCCAGTATGCTCCAGTCTAGCATAATTGTCTCCTGGGGGTAGGGATAAGTTGGGTATTAAAGACATTCTTATGAGCCCCTTTGCTTTGCAGGAATTCTCCAGACAGGTTATGTCACCGGCAGAGGCTGCCCTGAAGCTCCCTGCAGCCTGGAGACTATGTATAAGAAGAATGGTCTGATGGCTAGCATGTTGGTCACCTCCGCCACCCCACAGGTACCAGGGCTGTGAGGATCAGGACACCAGGTGGGAGGGGCGCCTTTCAGTTGACCCAGGCCCCAGCTGAGGCAGGGACAGCAGGGCCGCAGAGTTCCATGAATGCCACCATTCTTAGCACTCTCAAAGCCCCTGGCCACGCCAGGCGTGAGATTTGGGAGGCAGTCAGCCCTCAGGATCAGTATGTTTTCTGAAGTCGTTCTCTTCAAAGAAAAACAAATACCTGCCCCGTCTAGTTGTAGCAAGTGCCACATTCCATTTTGGTGGCAGAAGGGATCAGACCTTTCCCAGGAAAAGCCGCTGCTGATTATAAATAAGTCACACATTCTGGAATGAAGTCAGACAGAAGTCATTCCAGCTGGCCCTAGGTCCTTATTTACTTTGCTCAGTAGGAAATGGCTGTAAGGACTGGTGGTCCGGAGGGGCCAAGGCCTCTGCTATGGGGTTTGAGAGTTTGCTTTCCCAACTCAGTAATGGAGTAGGCGGGAGGAGGCCCAGGATGCCACCATGGTGTATGTATAGTGTCTGCTCCTCCAATACGGTGATGGGGCAGGGTTAAGGTTCCACCTCACCAGTTCCTCATCATCTAGCTGGGCTTTTGAAGTGACCTTGGGTAACCAGCCAGAAAGTCATAGGAACCACTCCTTTTTTAAATAAACCTGAAAAATTCTTATTTTGATTTCTGGTCCTGAAATCGGACTTTGGACACCTCTTGATATTCCCTAGTGGTGCCAGTACAGGGTTAAGTAGACTTGTTGCAACTGGAGCAGCATTATCATTACCATAGTTGTCAACACCAGCCACTGTATTTGGGCAACTTTTGATTAAACAAGTCCCCCTTGTACGAATATGTGAATAATGTGGTGGTACAGGAAAGTTATAATACCTAAAATCCCAGGAATAGACTCTCTTTGGTAGCTAGAGGAATCAGACTTCTGTTTCCATCTGTAATTTACATTCTTTCCAGAGTAACACTTCTTAATCTGGTCTGTGTGTATGTACAAAGTCTGACAATTAAGTTCACGAACTCATCTTAGAAAAATTGCTACATACCTCATTGCTGAATATCACTATGGTTACTTTCAAAGTATTCCTGTGGGCAGCTCTGCACTGATGCCAGCACCTAGTCCATCCCTCAAGGCACTTTGGGAGCTCTTTTTCTGGAATGGCCATCAGAGCTGTCATCGCATTACCCTTGATGTCCCAAAAGGGTACATCAGATGTCTTCCTTTCAATATTTTCTTTATCTTTGGGCAAAGAAAAAAGTCACTGGGGGCCAGATCAGGTGAATAGGGAGGCTGTTCCAATACAACTATTTGTTACTGGCTAAAAACTCCCTCACTGAGAGTGCCATGTGAGCTGGTGCATTGCCCTGATGCAAGGTGCCGCGAGTTGTTGGTGAAAAGTTTAGGTTGTTTTCATCTAATTTTTCATGCAGCCTTTTCAGCACTTCCAAATGGTAAACTTAGTTCACTATTTGTCCAGTTGGCAGAATTCATAATGAACAATCCCCCTGATATCAGAAAACGTTATCAACATTGTTTTGACTCTTGATTTGGACTGATGGAACGTTTTTTGGTCATGGAAAATAGGCTGACTTCTGTTGTGCACTTTGATGCTTTGTTTCTGGATTGTATTGGCACACCTGTGTTTCATCACCAATGATATTCTATGAACCAAAGCATCGTCTTGCCTCTTCACAAGGGGTTGGCAAACTTCGACTCTCCTTTGCTTTTGCTCATTGTCGAGTTCCTTTGGAACGTTTTTTGCATACAGCTTTCTCACACCAAGATTTTCAGTTAAGATTTTCCTGTTTCTCTATCAATGTTTACTTGGTCTGCTATGCTTCTCACAGCCAGCCAGTGATTTTGATGATAATTTGATGAATTTTTTGCAATTTCTGCTTGTTACTGGCACCTTTACCTCTCTTTATCAGTGACGCTTTCTCTGCCTTCAGAAAAACGTTTAATCCATTTTGTACCCTGTCATTTTCTTCATGGCATTATCCCCATAAACTTGAACTAGCACGTCCCTAATTTCACTTTCTCTCTTGCTAAGTTTAATAAGAAATTTAATGTTTGCTCATTGCTCTAATTCAAGCTCATACATTCCTACAATGGCACATGCAACAATAATGAACACCACTCAGCAAGACACCACCACACAGTGGCATGAACACAGCTGTGAGACATTGATATATTAAGGTTATGAACCTATACTGAGTTGTTTGTACAGTGTTGCAATGTAAATGCACATTGGCAAGTTTGAGAACTTAATTGTCAGACCTCATATACATATGTATACATGTAAGTGTGTATGTGTGTATATGTATACATGTGCATTCACATACATACCATGTACATGTACCTATGTGTGTATCCAGCACATGGTAAGTAAATGCTCAATAAATATTGGTTGAATGAATCAGTAAATGAATACATGTATAATTGAATGCTCAATAAATTTTGGTGACCAGATGACACATTTGTGCCCATATAGACCCATAATTTGGTACTCACTATATACCATGCACTTTTTTGCATGATCCATTGGTGTTCTTCCGTTTAATCTTCACAGTACCCCATCAAGTATGTGTTAGGTTCATCCCTAGTTTACAGATGATGGAGTTAAGCTGTAGAGAGGTGAACAAACTGGCTTCAAATCACACAGCTTCCAAGTGGATGGGGATGCAAGGCCAGGCCTGTCTGACTCTCAAGCTGGTACTTCTAACCCTGACGCTATATAGTTCTAATGAAAACCAGTGCTGTCACCCTGATTCACTTTGCTTCCTGGAAGGTATGTGTAGAGGTGCAGAATGATTTATAGATGACTGCTCAGGATTTATGTATCAGACCGGGAGATAGATTAGACTGCTGACTCCAGAAGCATTCAGGAGTAGGCTTAATGTCTTTTCAGAAGTTCATCCCAGCACAGATTGTCCTCAGGGCAGAATGGCCCTATCACCCGTGGAACTTGTAAAATGGCCATGCCTGAGCTTACCCGAGTCCCTCTGAACTAGTACCTCCTGTGGGGGCCAGGTAGTATTGTGCCAGTTGGTTTCTAAGCTTCATTTTATATAACCTGTCCTGCAACCCAGGGAAGTAGGTTTTAATATTACCATTTCTGGATGATGACTTAGACTCAGTAAAATGAAGTGACTTGTCTGAGGTCAGACAGCAGCTGGTATGGAGTTGACATTTTAACCAGGCCTGTCTGACTTCAGAGCTCTTGCCCACTAGGACCTGCTGCTTCTTAAGATCATCTCAGAGTTTTGGGATAGTAGACTCATTTGTAAAACCTTGTAATGACACAGGCCTATTGAAATCTACAGGTTTACGTTCCTGCTTCTCTTTTTAACCACACTTTTTCATTTGTTGACTGTTGGTTTCCCTCACTGGCCTAAAAACATTCTAGTTTCCAGTAAGATTGCAAAGTTTTTCCAGATATAGCCATTTTGGAAAGAGTGAAATAAGAAGAATTAATAAAAGCATATTCTCTAAATCCCAGTCCAAGATGTTGAGGTTAATGGAAACCACAAAATCCTTCTTCATGTGTTGAAACGAATAAAGCCATTTTATGAACAGGGCACAATTTTTGGGTGGTAAGCTTGATTGATTCCCAAAAGTAGTGTTTGATAAAATTAAATATAATTAAAGAGACGGCATGGTCAACATTCTAGAATCCCTGTTGTCTCGGGTTCTGTGAAATCAGACACATTTGGGGAGTTTTAACTTACTTTTTTATGGGAGACCCTTTTTTTTAATAGGCAGGATGCAGAGTGTTCTTCTTAACACAAGGGACTCTACTAAAATAACTTTCACACCAGTCTCCAAAGCCAGTTGGTTACCTCTCAGCTCATCAGCTAGCAGGCTCTGAATTCCAAGTGGCCCATACAAGAAATGAGCCTCAAGAGCCATTTTTGCATTTTATGTAACAATTTCCTGCAGTGACTTCAAGTAGAAAAAAAAGGTGAAACCAGGTAATGTTTTGAGAGACATATGAAATAGATTATTTCCTTAGGCCTCCTAAGATATGAAGGCCTGTTTTTTCTGAAGGAAGTTTGGGCTATAATTTTTAACTCACTGCTAAACTGCTAGCCAGAAGTAGTTAGGGTATAGCAATTGCAGGTATGTGTTTTGGGATCAGATAGATACAAAACAAAGTCCATATTCTGGCTTTCAGCTTTGTAGCTAAGATACTTTAGAGAAGTACCATTGTTTCTACTTCCTTATCTATAAAATGGGAATAATATTGTATACTGATAGTGGCATTCATGAGAATTAAATAGGATCACGCATATGAAGTGCTTCCCACAGTGCCTGGAATAGAATGCTCAGCGAGTTGATTTCTTCATTGTACGATTCTATTGCTCTCCTGTCCTCAGTTCCAAGGAGGTTTGGGAGCAGTGATCCCAAGCCACCTACTCAGTGGGCACCATCTCTCTCCACCATCCACAGGGCAGCAGCAGCTCGGACTCTCTGGAGGGCCAGAGCTGCGACTATGCCAGTAAGAGCTACGATGCTGTTGTCTTCGACGTCTTGAAAGTGACCCCAGAGGAGTTTGCCGTAAGTGACACAGAGCCAATGTGGGTGGCTAGGCACCATGCTTGGTGAGGGTGTGGGGTAAAGCTCAAGGCCTTTTTCTGAGCTTGGAAACACTTTTATATCCCCAACAAGAGGGGAGTGCTTTTTTTTTTTTTGAGACGAAGCCTCAAGCTATCCGCCTGGGTAGAGTGCCATGGCATCACAGCTCATAGCAACCTCCAACTCCTGGGCTCAAGCGAGTCTCCTGCCTCCGCCTCCCAAGCAACTGGGACCACAGGTGCCCGCCACAACACCCGGCCATTTTTTGGTTTCAGCCATCATTGTTGTTTGGCGGGCCGGGCTGGGGATTTGAACCCGCCACCTTAGGTGTACGTGGCTGGCGCCTTAGCCGATTGAGCCATAGGCGCCAAGCCAGAGGAGAGTGTTGAGTAAAGTATGGTACATCCTTTCTAAAATACAATGCGGCATTAAAAGGGATGCTGTCAATCTAGAAATTAACCACCTTGAAATTAACCATCTAGAAATTAACCATGGGGACCCAGTATGTATATATTAACAGTAAGTGAAAGAAGCAGGCTAGAGCATAATTTACAGAGAATATACCATTTTTAAAATGCATTCACAACGCGTACATATATTTGCACAATGTTTAGATCTGATGTCTACATATTCATAACTATCTTGATCTATATGGGCAAGCATATTTACCATAGTTTCTGGTTGTAGATTCCAGGTAACTGGTATTTAATTTTTCTTCTTTTTATTTATATTTCCCACATTATTGCAATGATCATTTTCTATAATGATAGACAATATTATTTGGGTAACTTTTAAAATAATAATTTTAAGAGGGGCAGAGCAAGATGGTGGACTAGAAGGATCATTCAGCTGAGCCTTCTAGAAAGACTGGGGAAAAAGAGAGAACCCAGTTACACCTGGCATGGGGACCTTATCCAACATCGTAGCTCAGGGAGCACAGTGAGGAGGTGGTGAGCTGAATAGCTTATGATCCGGAGCAGTGGAAATGTGATGAATTAGGCAAGTAATTGCCACCCACTGGGATCAGCTGGCCCCTCACCAAGGTCCAGGACAGGAGGAAGCCTTTCTGGAGTTTTCAGTTGTTGGGGAAGCTGCAAGTAGAAAACTTGGAAGAGTGGGTGGACTTGAAGAGTATACAGCAACTGGGTAGCGTCTGTGGCTCAAAGGAGTAGGGCACCAACCCCATATACCGGAGGTGGTGGGTTCAAACCCTGCCCCGGCCAAAAACTGCAAAAAAAAAAAAGAGTATACAGCAACCAGATTTGAATGTCAGTTGGAGTGGATTTGCCATAGGTTTGGTGGCTGGCAAGGCAGCCATACTGAGAAGGTCTCAGCGGCCGGGGGGCTGCCATTGTGGGAAGGTCGTGAGAAGGTCTTAGTAAGGGCTTAAAGCATGGCCACATTAATTCTGCCTGCCGGGATCAGAAGTCCACTCTTGCGACAGGCTGAGGGACTCCCGTACCTCAAGGCAACTGGAGTCTGGGGGCACTGTGAGACCTGCCCCTGAAGGATTCTTGTCAGCTTTAAGATCCCAACCCAGCAGAGTCTGAATGCTGAGGAAATGATCAGACAATCACCAAAGATAAGTAAGTTTGGATTAAGGACCAAAGAGGTTGCTGGCTATGCTGTCTGTCTCCTAAAAAAAGCACAGTGTAACCTGGTATCTTGGTGACATATTGCAACATACTGTCATTGAGAGTAAGGACCTCTCTCTGAAACAAAGGAGACAGTGAGAAGCAAAAGGAGGCCAAAGAGGTGAACCAGAAAAAAGAACACATGAGGAGGAACCAACAGAAAAATTCAGGCAACATGAAAAATCAAAACAGAGGAACTCCCCCCAAGGGACCATGAGGCAGCTACTGCAGAAGACTCCACTTAAAGAATAAATGGACTTGACAGAAAGGGAATTTAAAATATGGATGATCAGGTGCTTAGAGAACTACAAGACTCCATGAGCATTCAAACATATGAATAATAGGGATTCCTGAAAGGGAAGAAGAGGAATGGAAGCCTTACTGGAGACTACCATAAATCCATAAATCAAAACTTCCCAAGTTTTCCTAAAGACCCTGACATACTCCTTTCAGGTGGATATTGAACCCTGGGTCATGTCAACTCAAACAGAGCCTCTCCAAGATACATTGCAATGAACTTATCCAAAGTCAAGATGAAAGAAAAACTTCTATAAGCAGCCAGGAGTAAGCACTAACTCACCTATAGAAACTGAGCCATTAGGATGGCAGCAGACTTTTCTTTCTTTCTTTTTTATTTTTATTTTTTTGAGACAGAGTCTCACTAGCAGCAGACTTTTCAATTGAAACCTTCCAAGCCAGAAGAGTATAGTCATCTACCTTCAACATTCTTAAACAAAACAATTTTAGCCCAGAATTCTGTGTCCTGTTAAACTAAGCTTCAAAATTGATGGAGAAATCAAATCTTTTGTGGTTATACAAGCACTGAGGAATTCAGCACAAGACCAGCTCTACAGGAAATACTTAGACCTATTCTCAACACTGACCACTACAGTGGATCATTAGCAGAGTAAACACCAGAAGCTATAGGTCAAACTTAGCTTCCACAGTGGTGCAGAGGATAAAACTACACAATGGACTTTCATAAAGTAAGATGAATAGAACTCCTCCACACTTGTCAGTTCTCTCAATAAATGTTAATGGACTTAATTCACCACTGAAGAGGCACAGGCTGGCTGATTGGATAAAAAAGCACAAGCCCTCGATATGCTGTCTCTAGGAGATACACCTAGCCGTGAAAGACAAATCAAGACTCAAGGTTAAGGGATGGAAAACAAAATTTCAAGCAAATGGAAATCAGAAGAAAGGAAGGGTTGCAATCTTATTTTCAGATACAAGTGGATTTAAAGCAACTAAAGGTAAGAAAGACAAAGATGGACACCTTATACTGGTCAAAGGAACAATACACGAAGACATTTCAATTTTAAATATTTATGCACCCAATTTAAATGCTCCCAGATTTACGAAACAGACCTGGATGGGTCTGAGCAATATGATGTCCCATTAATATCATAATAGTTGCGGATGTTAATGCCCCTTTGACAGCCCTGGACAGATCCTCTAAATAGAAACTACACAAAGATACAAAGGACTCAAATGTGACCCTAAGACAAATGGGATTAATAGACATATACAGAACACACCATTCCAAAGCTAGGGAATATACATTTTTCTCATCAGCCCATGGTATGTACTCCAAAATCAACCACATCCTAGGATACAAATCAAACCTCAGCAAAATTAAAAAAATAGAAATTATACCTTGTATCTTTTCAGACCACAAGGCAACAAAGGTG
>CAUYQV010137984.1:0-37570 GCA_963574575.1 Galagoides demidoff
CATCTGGAGCTGGAAAATATTCTTCTTAGTAAAGTATCTCAGGAATGGAAAAAAAAATATCCAATGTACTCAGTACTACTGTGAAACCAATTTATAATCACTCACACTTGCATATGAAAAATGAAACACAACTATAGCCTAGGATGAAGGAAGGAAGGGGAGGGAGAAGGAAGGGCGGTGGGTCCATAGAGGGAGGGTTAGTAGGGGGACCACACCTATGGAGCATATTGTAAGTACAAGTTGGATCTATCAGGTATAGAACACAAATGTCTTAATCCTGTAATTGGGTAAATGAGGTGAAGGCTATGTTGATTAGTAGGATGTAAGCACTCCAATTTGTACAAATAATCAACACATTAAATCCCATAATGGCATAAATATATTTATGATCTATGTACAAATGACTTAATAAAAAATTAATTAATTAATTAATTAAAAAAATTCAGTCCATCCAATATCCTCCTCATTTATTTGCAATTTCATTCATCAGGGAATTTTATTCGTTTAAGGGCCATTTGTATTTAACTCTTTTATGAATGATCTATTGGTAGCTTTTATGCATTTTACACTTGCTATTAATTTTCTTTTCTTTTTTTTTTTGAGAGTGAGTCTCACTTTGTCACCCTTGGTGGAGTGCTGTAGTGTCATAGCTCACAGCAACCCCTAACTCTTGGGCTCAAGCGATTCTCTTACTTGAGCCTCCCAAGTAGCTGGGACTACAGGCTCCCACCACAATGCCCCGCTATTTTTTAGAGACAGGGTCTCACTCTAACTCAGGCTGGTCTCCAACTCCTGAGCTCGGGTGATCTGTCCTCCTCAGCCTCCCAGAGGGTTGGGATTACAGGCATGAGCCACCATACCCAGCCCTAATTTTCTTTTTTAATAATTAAGTTCTTAGAACCCCATATATGCTAGAGAAACTAGCTGTTGTTTGGAATACAATGCATGGTTTTCTCCAAGACTATCATTCTCAATAGATTTTGGTTACATCTTTTATACATATTACTTATGTTTTATGCCAACACTTTTATTCATAATTTAAAAATTCTTCCTCATTACAAGGTTTAAGTGAATTCTTTTGTAGTTTATTCCAATTGTCTTGTAGTTACACTTTTTAAATCAAATATTTCAATTACTTTGCATTTATTCTGGTGTTAGAGTGATATATGGATCCAATTTTTGTCCTTCCTCTCGGGGTCAATTGCGTTGTAAGTACATTTTCTGCCCTGCTTCCACCTTTTAGAATTTATTGTCATTCTATTATAGCGGTATTTTCCTATTCAGAAATATTTAGCGAATGTTCTAAGAAAGATATGTTCCCTTTTGTCAGTGCAAACTACTTGATTTACATCACTCAAAAATGTCTTATTTGCCGTGTTGTTTTTCCATATTTTTATTTTTTGCCTATTTAAGATGTCATGGACAAAAAGAAATAAGATTTACTACTGCTGATGTGATTCTATCTATATCTCCACGAATCTCTTTTATTTATGCTTTTCTAATGTTGCTGCTCAGTTACTGGAGTATGGATATTCTTATCAGCTTTATCTACATTAAATATTCACTCACTCTTCTATTATAAAATAGTCCTTCTTTGTTTCACTTAATGTTTTTTGACTTGAATTCCAAATTATGACCAGTACTTTACTTTTTATTTCTACTTGCCTAATATATTATTAACAAATCTCTTATTTTTAATGTTTCTATTTTTCTTTTTAAATGTATATATTTTGAGATAGTGTAGAGTTTATAAAATGTGATCCAATGTTTTAAAAAACGTTCTTTTTAAGATTGGGTTAAGCCCATTTATTTTTTGTGATATGCTAGCTCGCGACACTGTGAATCCATCATTCCACTGTTTTTTGGCTTCCAGGATCCTGGATGAGCAGTAAATTGTTAATCTCACTGAAGAGGTCTCGTATGTGATGTTACTTTTCTCTTGCTGCTTTCAAGACTCTTTGTCTTTCCAGAGTTTGTGTAGGCATCTCATTGAATTTATAGCATTTGGAGTTTTTTGAGTTTCTTGCATGTGTAGATTGATTTTCATCAAATTTGAAAAGTTCTTGGCCATTTTTTGTCTAAAAAATTCTTTTAGTCTTCTTCGTTCTTTTTCTTTTTGTTCCTTAGACTGGAACTGGAAAATAGCATATTTTCCTTTTTCTTCTCTCTGCCCTTCCTTTCCTTTATCACTCAGTATCTAATTATTTAATCAAATTTATTTTTTAAAGCAGTTTTGATTTATAGCAAAAATGAATGGAAAGTATAGACAGTTCTCATATATCCCCTAATAACCTCTGCCTCTGTCCATATCACACACCACAGTGGTATATTTGTTATAATCATTACTCTGCCTTGACACATTATTATCACCCAAAGTCTATAGTCTAGAGTAGGGTACACTCTTGATGCTGTACACTTCATAGGCTTGGAGAAATGTGGCAATTAGCCACAATTGTTGTATGATACATAACAGCTTCGCTGCCCTACAAATCCTCCTGTGCCCTATTATCCATCCCTCTCCCCAATCCCTGGAAACCCCTAATACTTTTTACTGTCTCTACAGTGTTACCTTTCCCAGATTACCATATAGTTGGAATTATACAATGTACAGGCCTTTAAAATCAGCTTTCTTCATTTAACAGCATGTTTTTAAGTTTCCTCCTTCCCTTTTTATGGCTTGATACCTCATTTCTTTTTAGCACTTAATAACATTACATTGTCTGATGTACATCAATTTATCCAATTACCTACTGAAGGACATCCTGGTTGCCTCCAAGTTTTCTTAATTATGAGTAAAACCACTATACACGTTCATGGGGAGATTTTTGTTTAGACTTAAGTTTTCAACTCTTTTGGGTAAAAATACCAAGGTGTGTGTCTGCTGGACTGTGTGGTAAGTTTACATTTAGTTTGTTAGGCAGATGCCAAAATGGCTACACCATAATGAGTGAGAGTTTCCATTGTTCCACATCCTCGCCAGCACTGTGTGTTGTCAGTGTTTGGGATTTTGGCCATTCTAACAAGTGTTTAGTGATAGCTCATTTTTAAAATTTGCCTTTCCCTAATGTGATATGATACTGAACATGTTTAATATGCTTCCTTTCTATCTGTGTATCTTCTTTGGTGAGCTGTTTAGCTCTCTGTCTATTTTGAAAATCAGGTTGTTTGCTTTCTTATTGCTAATTTTAAAGAATTTTTGGATATCTTGCATAACAGTCTGTTGTCAGATGTGTCTTTTGCAAATATTTTCTCTCATTCAGTGACTTGTCTTCTTATTCTTTTGACAGTTACCTTTCATAGAGAAGTTTTTGATTTTCATAAAGTCCAGCTTTTCAATTATTTCTTTCATGAGCTGTGTCTTTGTTACTGCATTTAAAAGTCACTCACCATCAATTTAATTAATATTACTTGTCTTAATGTTTAATTTTTCCGTTAGATGGACTAAAATGTTAATTGCTTGGTTCATTTGCTTTAAATGTTCTCCTGTAGCTTTAAAAGAAGCAAAGGAGCAATTTTTTCTAGTTCGTTCTTTTTCCTTTTCTCCCAGTTTTCTCAGCCATATAATTTCTATATTGTCAACACTTATAAAATTTATATTATACTCAGTCAAGTTCAGTTCCCCACATTTGCTTTTGATTTTGAATTGCATCTAAACATATTCTGTGACCCTCACCTCTGTTGTCATAATCCTGGACTTTGGTTGGCTGGAGTTTGTCTTCTATTAATTTTATTAATAAGGACTTAGGAGAATAATACTTTCTGAGTCTCTGAATTTTCAAAACTGCTTGTTTTTTTTTTAATTTGTTTGATATTTTCAAGAGTAGAATAGGGAAATACTAACACATCGATGTTAAGATGAGAAGTACTTTTAATTCAAATTGAATCTGCTTTAACCTGACCTGATTCAGTGCTGTTTCTGTTAGTTCCCAAATGTATATGACTAGAAAAGTTGATCCCCAGAGTGAAAATGTCCACAACATTGCATACATAAATATACAGAGAAAAAGAATGTTAAATTAAAAACAATTTTTTAAATACTTATTTGGGAATGATTTTGTTAAACACAAAAGTAGAGGTTTCAGAGTGATTGTGTCTAGAGATTCTAGTGATCAGGAAACATTTTAGTGACAGCAAGAATAATTTGCAGGGTGGCGCTTGTGGCTCGAAAGGGTAGGGCACCAGTGCCATATGCCAGAGGTGGTGGGTTCAAACCCAGCCCCAGCTAAAAAAAAAAAAAGAAGAAGAATTTGCAAACGAAAACTACAAAAAATTGTGTCTACAGACATCATTCTCTTTGAATTTTCATAAAGGAAAATACAAAGTCAATGCTTATTTTTTAGTAAAGTTTGTTATAAATTAGTTTGGCCACATTTAGAATTATAGCAGAAATTTGTGGCTTTCCAATACAGTCTCACTAAGTCTCTATGTCTAAAATATTTTGTTTCAGAAAAATTTACTTTTATGGGGTTTATATTTCCTCATGAAGAAAGAATATATGTTTATAACAATTCCAAAGATTAACTCTTTCTTATGTGGTATGTAATATAATGAAAATAGTCAGAGAGATTTGAATGTAGTCTTATAACAGACAACGTTGGCCCAGAATAGTAGAAGATAGGCCACAAGGAATGAGATTTTCCAATAATTTTACAAAGTTGTTAATAGAATGGTTCTAAGAAGTTGGCAGATGGACAAAAATCAGAGAAGTATTTGCCTTTGATTTAAAGGAAAAAAAATTGTAATGATATGAAAAAATATTTCCTCTGTGGTTACATGTGTTAATAATCAGCTAAATGAAAAATAATTTTCATACCCCTTCTAGTCATTACCAAATGAGAAGGGACATATACAGGGATATATTTATTTTACAAATAATATAAGCTATAATTAATAAATATGTAATATGTAAATATACCTGTTACTAATCATATTACAGGATATATTTCTGAAACCTTTCACATAGTGCACATGAAAAATATTTTACATACACACTTAAATTAGTTATTGCATAGCATTTCATTTTATAAATATATGAGAATTTATTTAACCAAATCTCTACTTAGAAATATTTTTAATTTTGTACATATAACCTTTTTCACTGGTGTAAATATTTATGAAAATTAAATTTCTCTAAGTGACTTTGTTAGGTCGAATGTTTATATATAGACAAAGGGCAACAGAAAATGCATACACATTTTAAGGAAGGAAAAATCTGTGTTAAAACTGTACTACTTGAGTCACATTTGACTTCTATAATTCCAAGAGGTGTTCAAACAGGACTTGTGTTCATCTTTTGTTACTGGTGTAGATTGACTATTACAATTTTAATACAGTATTTTCCCGTCTTAACATGTCTATACATTTTTTGACACCCTGTGTATGTGTGTATAAATGTCTATATGTGATATGTAATGTATGAAAGGCCATTTTTTTCTGGCTGGAATAACAAGCGAGATGGAAGGAAAAAGAAGGAATTATCTAAGAGAGGTAGAGAGCGGCAGAAAAGCCAGATTACGCAGGCTTTGTAGACTATTGTAAAAATGATTAGTAACCTTTTTAATCTTACTATTTTACTTAGTAGGTTGCTCCAACAGAATACCACATATTGGGTGATTTAAACAACAAATATTTATTTCTCACTATCCTGGAAGAGGATAAGTCCAAGATCAAGATGTCAACAGATCGGGTATATCGTGAAGACACTCTCCCAGATTTGCAGACAGCCTCTTCTCTTTATATCCTTGCCTGGTGGAGGGAAAAACTCTTTTAAGGGCACTAATACCATTATGGGGGTTCCACCTTCATGACCTAATATAATCCCAATTACCTTCCAATGCTCCCACCTCCAAGTACCATCACCTTGAGTGTTAGGACTTCAATATACAAACATTAGGGAGATGCAAACATTCAGCCCATAACTCTTGTTGACCTGAGAGGTAAAAGATTATCATGACACATGCATTGCTCATTGGTAGGCCTTATTATATAAATTGCCCGTTTTTGCCCATATGTTTTATTAGGTTGTTCATATCATTTTTTTGATATGTGAAATCATTTTTTAAAAATATTAGAAATATGAGCTTTTTCTCTTATGGGTTAGCATTTCATTTTTAATATTCTTTTCTTTCTAAAGAATCTGAAGAGTTCTTCCTTACTTATGTATAACATTTAAAATTTATCTTTAGAAACTAAGAGTATTTTAAGCCTATTATCTGTCTTGCCATGTTCATCATTTAGAGTACCTGGTATCTCATAAATAATTACTAAATACAAGTTGAATAAAATTAACATGTGTATTTGCTAGATTCTTAGTTTCAGTTTGGGGGCTGATATTTGTGGTAAGTAGAATAATGCTGCCCCCTCCAAAAATCCCCCAAACCTGAGAATATGTTACCTTATGTGGTAAAAGAAACTTTGAGTTTGTGGTTAAATTAAGGATGTTGAGATGGAGAGTAATCTTGGATTATCTAGGTGGGCCAAATGTAATGACAAGGGTCTTGTAAGAGAGAGGCAGAAGGGATTCAGAAAATAGATGTGGCGACAGAAGGAGAGGTCACAGAGGAAAGAGATTTGATGATGCTGCCCTGCTGCCTTTGCGGATGAAACAGGGGACCGTGAGCCAAGGAGGACCAGAGCCTCCAGAAGCCAGAAAAGCAAGAAAAGGAATCCTCTTCTAGAACCTCCAGCAGGATGTGGCCCTGCCACCTCAGTTTACACTTCTGACCTCTAGAATGCTAAGATGACAAATCTGTGTTCCTTTAAACTTGAGATTTCTGATAGCAGCAATAGGAAAGTAATGCATTATTCTACTACTTACCTGATTGATCACTTTACTACTTCTTGGACAATTAGTTTCTTCCACTAAAAGTGTGGAATTCCCATGCCATTTTATTAGTCCTTCGATGCCTTTCAGATACAGCCCTGAGGGACCGTGCACTTTCTGTAATGAAGCAGGACTTAGATTAGCTGCTCTTCTACCTTTCATAGTGAGGAGACAACATGTTCAGTTTAAAACCCTCAGGCAGTTTCCACCACATGTTAGTTGGGCTTTTACATAAGTTGCTTGCTCTACTTTGGTCCACTAGTAAAAGCCTCATAGAATCATGATCACAGAGGATGAGAAGTTTTACCATCGTAGAACAAGCCCAAAAGAAAGTGTGCAACCTAGGCCAGGGCAGGGTCATGGTGTAGCCAGTATAGATGGCCTCGGGGGAAGTTTTGAACACAGACTGATGTCCTGGGGGGTTGATAGGCCTTCTGCTGTGTGTTCACCAGCTGTGTGAAATGGGCTATTATTTTAGAGGCTACACAACCAGGTTATGTGCTTGTAGACACAGGGCTCAGAGTTAGTTGATCACCAGAGCTTGTTTTTCACTGGGAGGCAATAGGTCTGAGATGAGCCATCTCCAGGTGCCCAGTCTCTCTTGTGTTCTGTGCAAGGGCAGCCATGCAGCAGGTTGTCACTATAAAATACGAGTTATCTATCTTCAGGCATATAGGGGATGGGAGATGTAAGTCCACAAATTTATGGTAATTATCATCCCATGACTGAAGTTTTAAGCCTATGATCAAATCCGCATAAGGTGAAGAATATCACTAAGGGATCTTATCTTCCTAAGACCAAAAATACCATTTTGGTTAAAGTGATGTTAACTACTAGGTCAGATACAAAATGCATTTTCTGTACTTTTCTACTAACAGCACATGACTTTAGAATAAATTTTCTATTCATTGCTCAAAGTTTGTATGGATGGATATGGAATGTCTAGTTTTTGTTCTTCTGATTAGTCAGATGGATTTGACTCTAGCCAACGATATGACCGCCCCCAAAGAGTACGAAGCAGATGTATTCATTTTTTTTATTTTTGGTTTCATGTGGTCTAACTGAATTGCACTAGCCAAATGTTTCCATGTTCCTATAAGAGTGATGAATAACTAAATAGCTGAACACTAAGCTAGCCATTAATTTATGTTTGAGACCATCACAAAATACGATGAATAAAAATTGATACTGTGCTATGCAATTTGAAGGCATGGCCTTATGAGAAATTTCACACTGTAATTGAAATAGTTGAATTTACTAACTGGTGACTCCAGGTTGAATACAAGCATGGGTTCCTATTCTTCTGCTCTGTTGGACAGACTATATATTTCTCAAAGGAACAGTATTAGTCTCTTTGGTCCCTGGGCTCAGAGGCTGCATCTGTGGCTTGTCAACATTTTGCCAAAAGCTTTGTTAAAGTAAAATAGGCCATTATCTAATCTGTGTGGAGACTCTGGGGTGGTAAGAAGGAGCCCTTTCTTACTGCGAAAAAAACTAATTTTGCTCTAGTTTCAATAGAGTATTCAGCTCTTATTTGACTCATGAACAATCTATAGCCTACTCAGTTTGAGATAATGTTTAATTTGAAGGTATTGTTAATAAGAAATAACACAAATTATTCTTTGAATATAGTCTTTTTTATACTTTTAAATAAATTTTCTCTTTTCTTTTCAATGTTTATTTACCAAGGAGTATAACAATAGTCAAAGGGACCCCCATCCAATCCTACATGAGAGTAAACAACGTTTTCTGAGCATAAGCAATTATGTGGGGGGTCCACAGCCTACTATTCAAAGTGCCAGAGCAGGAGCACAAAGGGCGATGTGCTAGTCTTGACTCCTCTTCTGGTCACATGATCATGCATGGTTGCTAACTCACGTGACCTGCCAACAGTATAGGACAAAGTATGGCATAAATTAGATCAAGGATGCACACGTGCTTTGTAGGCCATGTTCTCCTGGCATTTGGTTCCATGGAGGTCTTGCACTAGCCGACCTGAATCTTTCTACATCACCTGCACAGGACCTGGTCTCTCACCCTTACTGGAACACAGGTGCCCCCACATTGGCAACCAGAAGGCAGATTCATCCTTGGAGCTCATGTTTTCCACTCAAAGAGCTGACTTCTCCTACCTCCTCCAGTTCCCATCTGCTGTGCATAGAAGCTGCCACCACCCCAGGGAAGTGACCCAGCGGCCTCACCACACACAGAGCTATCCTCCCAGAGCACACACACCCAGGATACGGGAGAGTAGACACACTCCCTCCCCCTACACTCATGCCCAACACATCTCATTGTCTACAGGCTACACCCACGGTATGTTCTCTGCTGCTTCCACCTCCCTGTGGCAACTAAAAGTGCTCCTGTTTCTTGGGGGCGTCAATGTAATTTCCTTATTAGTGTTCTCAGGATGTAATTTACTATGACTCAATATGAATCAAAGTACTTCTTTTCTTTTTTTTACATTTCTATTTATTTTTTTGTTTGTGATTCTTCCAAGCACGTGAAAATGTTCTTTTTTTTGAGACAGAGTCTCACTTTGTGCCTGGGTAGAGTGACGAGGCATCCTAGTTCACAGCAACCTCAAACTCTTAGGCTCAAGCGATCCCTTTGCCTTAGTCTCCCAAGTACCTGGGACTACAGTCATGTGCTAAGACACCCATCTAGTTTTTCTATTCCTAGTAGAAATAGGGTCTTGTTCTTGCTCAGGCTGGTCTGGAACTCCTGAGCTCAGGCAGTCCACCTGCCTCGACCTCCCAGAGTGCTAGGATTAAAGGTATGAGCCACTATGCCCAGCAAATTCAAGTACTTCTAGCAGTGTTTACAAATGAGAAAGTAGTGTTGATAATGTTGAAAAAGGACTTCACTGGGAGGAGGGAGGGGGATTGGTGTGTTCCCACCTGAGGGGCACAATGTAAGGGTCCATGGCACACCTCCTGGGTGTGGGACACAATTATAACATGGACCTTATCTAACAAACACAAACACTGTAACCTAATCGTTTGTACCCTTATTTAATCTGAAGTTAAAAAATAAAAATAAATAAAAATTAAACAAGAAAGAAAAAAACTGGGTCAATTTTCACCCTACTCAGTCCTCAGGCCCTAAATGTGAAAGGGGATTTTAGAGAAGTTGGAAGAGAATCCCAAAGAGATATAAGAAGATGGAGTCAAAGGATAGAGAACATGGCCTTTCAGGAAGGGTTAAAATAACTAGAATTACTTTGGCCTAAAGGCGAAATGTGCAAAATGCCGGCCAGCTGTTCTCCATCTCCACCAAAGAGGGCAACAAAACATGTTTTTAGATAGAGCAAGAGGGATTTAGTTTAGATATAAGGAAAAATTTTTTAATAATGTGGGTTGTTACAAAGGACACTTGTGGAATTTCCTTCTGTGGCAATCTTCCTATATGAGGACGGATCCCACCTGTGCAGCGTGGCTTAAATAAAGTATTTATAGTTTTTCTCAAGTGTCTATACATTCACTTTGGCAAGTAAGCAAACAGATTGAAGCTGTAGTGAATATTTCTCACTCTTGACTATCTCTGTATCTTTATTTTATTTAATTAATTAATTAATTAATTTTTTTGAGACAGAGTCTTAAACTGTCACCCTGGGTAGAGTGTCATATCATCATGGATTACAGCAACCTCAAACTCTTGGACTCAAGTGATTCTGTTGCCTCAGCCTCCCAAGTAGCTGTGATTACAGACACCCGCCACAACACCTGGCTATTTTTGTGTTGCAGCTGTCATTGTTGTTTTAGCTGACCCGGGTTGGGTTCGAAACCACCACCCTTGGTGTATGTGCCCGGCACCCTACCCACTGAGCTACGGGCGCCGCCTATCTTTAAACACCTATTTTGTGGGGGGAGGGGGTTGTTTTCATTTTTTATTGTGGTAGCATATACAAAGCATAAAATTTATTATTTTAACCATTTTAAGTGTACAATTCACACTCTTGTGCAACCATGAGGACCATCCATCTGCAGAACTTTAAAAATCATCTTAAATTGAAACTCTTGTGCTCCTTAAGTAACTCCCCCTACTCTCTTTCCCCAACCCCTACTAACCTCTATTCTACTTTCTGTCTCTATGAATTTGAGTTTTCCTATGTTTTGATGGTCTCCCTACAGAGTGACCACCACTTTCCCAGAATAAAATCTAAATGTCTCAGCCCTCTGCCAATAAAGTGAAGACCCAGGATCTTTGTTCTGCTGATCAGATATGAGTCCTGGATCCAGAAATAAGTTATATGAGGGAGCAGGCAGGTGAGTGGCAGTGTTTGGTTGGGGTAGGACAACAAAGGTTGGTGATGGTACCAGGGACTTTCTGACCTGGGGTGGTGGGCCATGGCCCTGAGGTTGAGGGGTGCAGCCTCCTCTTTGTGAGAGAAGACTTGTTTTTCACATTTGGGTGAAGCAGGTCCTTTTCAAGCCTACTAATGAAGCAAGAACCTGGGTATTATTCTCAAAAACTCACCTCAGACCATGCCTTCTGGTCTTATAAGATTCTGTAACTATTCACTGTCCTCTAATAAATCCCTTCCAGCTGCCACCAGTAAGAATGGATTATGTTGCTGCTTTTAAGAACTCTGACTGAGGCAGGGGCAACTGTCTCCTTGAATTGATTCTCCCAGCAGATAATTTTTCTCTTCCCATAGATGAGGGAAGGAAGTGACATAGACCCAGGAGAACCCAGCAACTGATGCAGCCAGTGATCTCATTCCTTCCAGCTTCTCCATGATGCTTTGATATGGCCATGTGTGTTAGGAGTTGGGCTGGGAAGATACAGAATTTTGAAACTGAAACAATAAATGTGACATAGAAAGTCTCCAACTTCTTCACAGGGATGCCTCTCACAGAGCTTTGCTGTGGCCATTCCAAAAGTACAAAGTAGATGTAAGAAACCATTGTCTCCTTTGCTGAGCCTAAAGAGGTGAGCCTGTGTATGCCGTGGGGGTAAGAGTCCGTGCTTGGGGGGTGGACTGGGTTCTCTCCTCCAGGCTCCTGAGGGTTCACCATTAGCTTCACAGAGGGGGAGCGAGTGCTCAAACACACCCTTTGTCTTTTCTACAGCAAGCTGCTGGGCTGCTGTGGGGTTCCAGCTGCAGCTTGTTTGATTTCTCTGCATATATGGTTGAAAGACTGGATATACTTGATGACAGAAGTTGATTAGACCCATGAGTATTGGGAAATTTTTTGGTGGCCATGTCTTCTACACATTTGTAGCCCTCATGGTCTCTGACACTGTCTCCACTTGGGAAGCCACTTCATCAGTATTCAGCTCTTAGCTAGCCTAGACATGAACTTGTGTGTGTTTCTGGGTCACAATCTCTAATAGATCCCAGTATTTTTCTTGAGTCAATTATGCTTGGTGTCTTATGCACGTCATGGTTTGCCAGTGACCTAAGCAGATTGCTGAATTATCATGTGTTGAATTTCTTGGCACTGGCTGATGTGTACAAAAAAGAAAGTAAAGAACATAAAGAACAAAAAAAATCTTTTAGTACTATTATGTAATAGTAACAGGACACATACAATCTCTGCTTTACAGAGATTAGCTCATCTAATCTTCACGTTGCTCTCATTTGACTAGTGAGAAAACTGAGGCACAGAAAAGTTCAGTCATCTACCTAAGATCACATAGCCAGTCAATAGTAGAGGTGTGATTTCAGCTCAGACTCTAGACTGTGTTCCTAACCCCCACACAGACTCCACTTTACAGATAAAGAATTGAACACACAGAGAGGACACATGGATTTCATAGCTTGGGCTCAAATCTGTGCTCTCCAAAACCTGTAGCTTCACTCTATCTCTTACTTATCTGTAGTAACAGATATTTGGGTGGCACCTATGTGTTCCCATATCTTTCACTTCAGTGCTACTTGGTGGGTACCTTTGTATATTGCGTTTGGTGTGTGATGCCTTTGGAGATCCATTAACCCATCCAATCTTCACATTAGTTGTATGAAATAGGTAAGATTAAGTTAAAATTAAAAATGTAGGGATCATTTTAAACTCAAATTAATAGCATCAAATGCTAAAAAATCAAATATAGAGCTAAAGTTGAAAAGAAAATATATTACTCCCTCAACTCAGTCCTATTCCCCCAAAGCTCCATATTTTAAATTTTCTGTTTTTAGTTATCCAGATGGTTATATTTAAAAGTCCAAAGTATAGATCTTTAAATTTATTTTTTGACTTACAAAGTTTAGGTTCTATTGGCTGCCTACTACAAAGACTGAAAATTCAGCTCACTGACAGTATCTCCTTTTTCTTTCAATGTTTATTACTTATACTAGAACATTAATATTTTGAGGGAAGATTATCTTGGTAACTTTAGATTCTATACATCTCTAATTGTTTGTTTTAACCATGTCTGGAGCTCCTTCTAAATAAGGGAGGATTTTAGGATACTATATTTTCACTTTTCTTCACCACTTTCCCTCTGACACTTTCTGCTGATTATACCATTAATTTTCAATTTAATTTTTCCTTTGTTTTTGGAGACAGAGTCTCACTCTATCACCTTGGTGCATGGTATCGAAGTTCACAGTAACCTCAAATGCTTGGGCTCCAGAAATCTTTTTACATTAGCCTCCCAAGTAGCTGGGACTATAGGTGTCTCTATGCCTGGCTAATTATTTTTAGTCAGAGGGGATCTGGTTCTTGCTCAGTCTGGTCTTGAATGCCTGAGCTCAAGCAATCCACCCAGCTTGGCCTCCCAGAGTGCTAGCATTACAGGTGTGAACCACTGCACCTGGCCTAATACCTTTTTTACATTTATCAAAGCTATTGGTATTTATATTATGTTCTGCAATTAAAATTAAGGTCTGGATTTTTTGTCTATAGGTTGATCACAAACTTTAGAGGTCAATAAATGGCCTATATTTTCCATTGGTATAAATATTTTTCACTATATTGCCTAAGAATTGCTTTTTATTTTCTACATGTTCTAGTGATAACTATTGATAAAGCTACTTGAAAAAGACCATTCTTAGGATTAAGGTCAAGTAGATTCTCTGTTCTTCACAATATCAATTATGATTCACAAAATCACGCCATATTGGGGGCTTTATTTGTCCTGGAGTTCCTAATCAACTTTCAACATCAAGTTTATCCAGTCTTCCGACCATATGAATGAACCCTTTTCCCTGCCTTTCTAGTTCCTGATGTCTTTGTCTCCCTGTTCCAACCTGGACCAGGTCTCTGCCATCCTTGGACTTTTCTTCCTTGCTCTCCTTGTATGGCATCTGTTTCCTGGATTCCATGTCTCCCTTTCATCATTTAGCCTCATGGCAGGTCAATAGTCTTATTCTTTATGCTCCATGTTTACAAATGTCTTAACTTTGTTTTAATGTATTTTAATATTTTGGATACATATAACATTCTAGCTTAGAAATTATTTTCCTTCAAAATATAGGAAGAATTGCTGCATCATCTTCTAATATCCGGTCCTTAATGTTGAGAGGTTTAAGACTAATCTTTGTTTCCTTATGGGTAACCTGGTTTTTCTTAAAAAACTTTTAAGATCCTTGGTGTTCTGAAATTCTACACATAACAGTAGGTGTTAAAACACCTCCCCCACATACACATTCTTTCTGGAGATCTTTTTAGTTATGTATTGAACCTTCTGGATTGGCCTTTTGTGTCTCTTATTTTTGTTTTTCCCTTTTCTTTTCTATGTTTTTACTCCACTTTCTTGGCAATTATGTCACCTTTACCTTCCCATCCATTGACAACTATTGAATCTTTCCATTTTGCCATCATGTTTTAAATCTCTAAAATCTCTTCATTGCAGTTGGATTGTTCCTTTTTAATTGCATTCAGTTCTTATTACATGAATACAATGATTTCTCACATTGTGACTAGGAGACCAATTAGAAATGGCAGATTAATTAGGAGAGCAAACTAAAGAGCCAGGCTGCCACTGACAAAGTCAGGGCTGTACCACCTAGCAGCTGTATGTCCTTGGGTGTCTCAGTTTTCTTATCTGTTAAATGGGGATAGTAATAATACATATTTTGTAAGATAGTTGTGAGGACTAAATGAGTTAATCTAGATAAAGTTCTGGGAAAAATGTGTGACATCAAAAAAGTGCTATAAAAATGCTAACTATTGTTAAGTTCCCTTCTGTTTTCTACAGAATTAGTTTTATTTTGTACTATTTCTTTCATTATTCCAGTTTTTCTATAAAATGTTTTTGTTATCCAACCATTTTTAAAAATAAGGAAAGAAACTAATTACTCCAGATGATTTGTGTAGGTTTCCTCTGCCATGATGTGAAAAGTCTTCCCCAAAAGTCCCCTCCACTCCATTACAATCTGGCTGGCAGGTTTATGTATGTGGGCAAGGGCATACAAAATGACCTGCTTCGTTTCAGCCTGTGTGACATGGACATCAGCTGCAGGTTGTAGTTTCCCTAAATAACAGACTAAAAAGATTTGAAACTATGATACCTCAATAGAAGCCTTAGTGGTTCAATCACTTCATCAAATTGACTCTCCATTGAGTGGTGTAGGAAAGGGAGGGGTTAGAGCTGGGCAGTTATTTGTTTCACAGACCTCCAGATAAACTTCCTGTTTCCTGTGTTTCTCATTTCTACCTCTGCCTTATTTGCTGACTTTAATCTTGTGTTTCCAGGAAGAAGACTGACTCTTAACCTCCATTTCCACTGCAGTCTGCTCTTAGTGGATCTAGACTTGGACTTTGATCTGTTTCAATGGGCTCTTATCCTCTGACTGTCTTTCAAAAATTTGTTGGAAAAACTGTCCTATTGGTAACTCCCACCAATATCTTTGTTACTTTTTAAAAAATATTTTAGTATGATATCCTAAGTTCATTAGCATTTCCATGGAGTCCTGAGATCAAGGGGACGTTTCTTGCCCATTCTATCCTTTTGATCTGGAATTGACATTATACGTGTTATTGTTGAGATTGCCAGAGATTACTAGTTAACAGTTAATCAGTCAGCCCCTCTTCTTGATTTTGAAATAATTGACAACAAAGGTAATAGTCTTCCACTTCAAAAAACAAACAAAACGAAAGAACCACCCATGAACAGTAGGCAATTGATGCATTACCCTTTCCAAAAACAGAAATCAAGACTAATAGATGTTGAACTCTCTCTAATTGCTTCAATCAATAATTAAGTCATTTCTTCCTCCTGGGGGAATGAGAAAAAAGATGCAAAGGTAGTGGTTGATGCTTAATCCTGGTCTTAGTCCATTTGGAGTTGGTATAAAGGAATACCTGAAGTTGAGAAGTTTAAAGAAACAAAGTTTATTTACCTCATGATTCTCCAGTCTATCCAAGAAGCATGGTTCCAGCATTTGCTGGGCTTCTGGTGAGGGCATTTGTACTGTGTCAAAACATGGCAGAGAAGGTGAAAGGGGAAGCAGGCACATGCAGTAAGTGACCAGATGGGAGGCAGAATCTTGCATTGTAACAACCAGTTCTTGAGTGAGCTAAGCCATTCCCATGAGAACCACTCCTGTCTAGCCAGACCCAGAGCTTACTCATTACTGTGAGAAGCCCCTTCCCCATGACATCTCCCACTGGGCCCAGCATGGCTACACATTTCAACATGAGTTTTCATGGGAACAAACAAACCATATCCAAACCATACCAGTCCCAAAGACTTGTCTGTGAGGTAAGAAGTATTAGTAAATTCTTATTTTACCAGTTGTGATAGAAACACAGGGAGTAGAATGGGAGGGATATCCTTTTCTATGCATTTTAAAGGCAAAGTCTCTGAAACTTTGAAAGGTTAAATGGCTTGCTCAAGGGCACAGAATTTATGAAATGACACAACTGGTCTGTATTCATTTCTAATGTGAACCCTTGAATTCGTCTATGCTACATCCTTTTCTCTGTGTTATTGTACTATGACCTCAAACATCAAAACACTAAGTCTTCAAGATACATTCAGTGGAATTAATAATATTTATTTACAGATATACTCTATCATGCAGTCACTACACTGTAATTCTTAAGGCAAGAGAGGGCACTAATGTAGTCTAAAAATTCCAAAAAATATATTAGAAACAAAAAGATTTTCGAGTTCTCATTAATTCATAGCATTTTATTAATCAGAGATTCTCTAGGGTTTTTTTTTTCCTGCTTTTCAGCCTTTCTGGTATATATTTTTCTAATATAGAAAATATTTTTATTTTCTGAATTTCTCATTTCAGCCTTTGCTAGGAAATTGTTGATTCCATTCCTCTAAGTGCCCAGTAGTAAATCATAACTGTCTGTATTTCTTGGTGCCAGAAAAAGCAGAAAACTGAAAAGGCTCCCACAGGAGACATAAGTGTGGTGAGTTTCTCTGACCTGCAGATGGCTGGAATTTTAGAAAAGTCCATTTTACACGTGGACGGCTCCTGACACAGCTCCTCTCACAAAATAGATGGTGATGACATTTGGCCATTTTCATGAAGCATCTCATTTTTTCCTCTGCTCAGTTTGAGATGGGTTCCTGAATTATAATCTCTGGCAAGAGAGCTAAGACAGGAAGACATTAGTTGCTGGCACAGACAAACTCCTTTCCTTTACCCTGAGATTCCATTAAAGCATCTCAGCTGCAAGATATTGGCCCTTCACTGGAAGTTTTTATAATAGTTATTTCCCTGTTATGTGAGGAAAAGGTAACAACTAGTTGAAATAAAGCTTTTGAATGTTTTAACCTCCCTGACATAAAAATGATAAAGTAAAAGAGATATCCAGGTAGTTCAGCCAACACAAAACCACATGTGTGATCTGATCATCTAAATAGGTTAGAAACAGTACTCCATCTCTCCTTCCAGACCACAGATCACCTCTCGTGGGTTACGCAGTGGATGACCAGGGCTAGGACTGTACTTGTGAGGAACTCCTAGTGTAGCAGAGAGACAGAAGAAAAAACTATTAATTACAATATCGTGTATTACAGACTATGGAGGGTGTGCAGTGGGCGAGAACGTGAATACAGGATAGGGAAGAATAGCAGCTTATCCATCCAGTGCAAGGGTTGGGGTGGCACTGGAGATGATCTTTAAGTCAGACCCTAATAAACAAAGATAGGCTTTCTAGAAAGACAAGAAAGGGCAACCTAGATAGAGGGAATGAAATATTTAGATGGGGAGATAGAAGAGAGGAATGATCATTTGGATTATAAAGTGGACAGAGCTGCCGCAGAGTGTGGGGTGAAGAGAAAGTACGTGAGACCAGAGAACAGACAAATGGCATCGTGGGGCTGTTTGTTTTTTCTTTAGAGACGAGGATTTGCTCTGTCATCTAGGCTGGAGTACAGTGGTGCAGCCTTGTCCTACTAAAGCAGTTCTGTCTCCGGCTCTCAGATAGATGGGACTTCTGGAACACGTCCATGCCTGGCTAATTTTTTTTAATTTAATTTTTAGAGACAGGGTCTTGCTCTGTCTACCAGGCTAATCTTGAACTCCTGGCCTCAAGTGATCCTCTTGCCTTGGCCTCTTGTTAGCTGGGATTAGAAGCAGGAGCCACTAACCAACGAATGGCATTGCTGACATGAAAATTGCTTTGAACTTGATCTACTTGACGCATATTTCCCAATGTGTGTGTGTTTTTCACGTAGTTTTGCAGACTGATAAAGGAGTGATCTTGCATCTGCAGTTACTGCACAGTTTTCCTGGTGGTGGTTTGAGTACCACTACAGCTGCATCCTGCCCTGATTACATGGAGGAGAAATTCCCTCATGGTCCCTGGACATGTGCTTTCCTCAGCGCAACCTGCTGTATCCTGTGGCCAGGTAGGTTCCCTGTGGCAACCTACACAACTACCTCATCATCTCCTGCCCCTTCATACGGTGTTCTGTGTGATAGATGTCACTGTCAGAGCCATTAGCCTTTGCTGGATCTAATGAAACTAAACACGGGCACATTGCCCCAAATTTAGCAGCACATCTGTGAAAGTGACCAGTTGAGAAAATAATCAGTTAAGGACTCTCACTAGGAAGCCAATGAAATGAAGCAAAAAGATGACAAGGAAACATTTGTGATTTAGGAACTTAATTGTGGAAGATGGACCATCTAGACCAGTGATTCTCAACCTTCCTAATGCCGCGGCCCTTCAATACAGTTCCTGTGGGTCGTGACCCACAGGTTGAGAACTGCTGATCTAGACCGTCATGGTCAGAACTTTCTCTAAGGGGTGTCTATGGAGATGGAGGGCAACGTGTATAAACAAACATGTACCTGTATGTACCAGTGTCTGATTTTAGGAAGCCGTATAGCTCTATGCTTATGAGCTTAGGCTCTAGGGCCAATCAGTCTGGGTCTAAATTCTTTATCCCATACCAGTGTGTTGTATGGCATTACATAGTGGTTTATAAAACATCTCTGTACCTCAGTTTCTTCATCTGTGAAGTGGGAGCTATAATAGCACTTCTTGGAGTTGTGAAAATTAAATAAAATAGTACATATGAAGCAGTTAGAATAGCATCTGGCATAGAATTCATGCTCAGTAAAAGCTGGCTATTATAATACTGAAAAAAGATTGACAGGATAAAGGGAGAGCAGAAAAGGTGAGATATGGGATGATTGGAACAATGGCAATGGTGACCGATTGCATGATGAATAAGGAAAGAATCTAGAGGCAGGTGAAAATTTGGGAAAAGTCATGAAAGAAGAAAGAATTTCAGTGTTTGAGATGTTAAATTTGAGGAGGCTGAGATATATAGGAATTGACACGCCAAGTACTCAGTTGGCTGCGTGTAAGTTTGAGGCTCATGTGAAAGGCTGGGCAGAGGATATAGATTTGGGGAGCTGCCAGTCTGTAAGTGAAAGCTGGGGCCATGGGAAGAAGAAACTGCCAAGGAGAAAGTGAGCAAAAAAAAAAAAAATTAATCCTTAAGATAATTACTTAAAATATTCAGGAAATTATCTAGTTTTCTCCTCTCTTAATCAAGTTTTATTTTTCTGATAATGCAAGTAATACACAGTTTCTGCATCAAATTCTGGGTAATTTTCTTAACGGTCCTCTGCAAAAAGTTGTTTGTGATTTTTCATTACCAGTTAGCCTTTGCTCTGAGAACATCTTTTTGAGTTATCCCAACATTGGGAACTTCCAACACAAGACAAAACGTAAAATACCTCTTCCTCTGTTGTCTTCAATGAAGGCCAAACAAAAGCAATCAGCTTGAGTCCACCCCTCATTAGATGAAAACCCAGCTGGGTCCTGTCCAGCCAGGGAGCTGGGAGCCAAGCGATGGGGGCACGCACCACTTACTCTGTGATGGAGAAAGAATACTGGGGCTCTTTGTGCTGCTGACACTCTGGCAGGGCAGGCTGCTATTAGAGGAGAAAGGCTATGATTATCTCAAGTACAGACATTTTCCCTTCAGTGGTGTTACTGTGAGGCCTGGAAGTTAAACTGCAAAGTGACCACCATGCCATCGCCACGGCTCTGCCTTCACCCACCCTGCCTCTGCCGTGGCTGGTAACAAGGAAGGACGGCCGTGTGTCTTCCTCCCTACCCCACGGGGGCCTCTTCAGAGAGAAAGGGATTCAGAAGGGCTTCCCACCGTGATCCCAGGCAAGCTCTGTGTCTGCATCTCAAGCCGTCTGCCCCTGCCCTTTCCAGCCTCTGGGTGGATCTGGAGGTGTCCAGTGGTAGACAGAGCAGCAGACAGACTCAGCGTGGGTACAGGGCACCATCAACGCTAAGCCACCAACCCCATCCCAGGAAGAAAAGTTAAGCCCCATGGAACTCATCCAGGATTTAGCAATCAAAACATCTAGAGACGAGCTGTTTTCATTTCAGCATCCCTGCAAATTGTCTTTCACTCTTCGGGTATTATTTTGAGGAAGATTTCATGTTGTTTTCAATGCTAAGCACTTCTAAAGATTAAATGACCCTGAGCTAATCATCAGAAAAGATGCTCAGCATCAGTACTACGAGGCTGTATGCAGTGAGCAGGGAACATCAATTTCTCACTTTTTTTCTAAGTATATGCCCATGTCGCTTGCATGTGGGAAGGGAGAAAGGATCTAGTGTTCTTCCAGACCCCTAGTCGGTGGTTTTCACACATTAGGTCAGTCTACTCAGCTGAGATAGAAGTAGAGATAAAGGACCTGGTGTCTCCCGCTGACTCTTTACATCCGCTCTGCGGTTAGCCCACCCATCCGCAGGCGCGCTGCTTACTGCTCTTCTTCCCTGCCGTTGCTCACAGACCCCACCTTCCCTGGACAACTCCTCAATCCTGTATGTGGTTGTTATGAAGTTGTCCTGCATCCGTATGACTGTGCTTTATGCAAGTGTCATTAAACACTGCAGAGAGACACCACTCACCATTAATCACACCAGGCAAGGCCAACACATGGTGAACTCTCTTAGTGGACCTCCAGAAAAATCTGCCTAAGTTTGTAAAATTAAAAACAAACAAAAAACATAGCTGGTCTGAAAAATGACCGCAAAACCCTGAAAGATTTTGGCTCCTGGCCATGAAAGCTTATTGTATGGAAAACATCACATTTCCCCACCGCTGGTATGCCTCACTTTTCCTGGTGTTTCAGATTGTGGGGCCATCCCAAACTCATCATACAGAGCTCATGGCAGTTAGTTGGAGGAAGCTACTTAAATTTTGACAATTTTACCCTTCTCAGCCTTAGAGCAATGCCTGGCTCTTCCCACAAACCTCCTCTCTTTTGTTTTTATTGCCTATTCCCCTCCCCCTCCCCCCACATACACACACATTTCCCTCAGGGACACCAGAGAGGAACAATCCCACTGACCTCTAAGAAGAAAGATCTTTCTTGAGGTTTTCTTACTTGTTGATGTTGCAGGGAAAAAAGAAATCAGCAGGACGCCTCCTTCATTCCTTTAAATCTTATCCTACTACTGAGATTGGACTGATTTTCGACTCTGAAGAGATTTCAGAGGATACTCAGAAACTCCATGAACGGGAGTAAGAGAATTTTGATGGATGAAGGAAAAACGCTAGCAGTCAGTTAAGCCATTCCAAAAATGTTGTTTTGTTTCTTTCTCCAGGAGAATTTCAATTGTGCTCCCTTTGACATGACTGGAGGTGAACCATTTCTGACCCGTGCCCTCTAGGATGTAGGGCATGGAGTCGTGGTGGAGTAGAGAGGAAGGACAAAGGCTTTTGAAGTCACTCTCTAGAATGACATTGTCTTTAACTAGAAAGGGTGGCTTCCACATCTAACATAGGAAAGTCAATCTTTTAAAAGCAAAAACCTTGAGAAGAAAAGCCGAATGCCCATAATTAATTCATGTTGTTTATTGTAACCTCAGTGGTGACCGGAGGTGTGTGGATAAGAGAAGTATTGGCTAGAGTGTCCCCCACTCAAATTTTTTTTAGAGGATCTAAAATGAATTATAGTAAAATTTCCTTCACTCTCCCAAAAAGATTAATTTGGTAAACATTTCTTTTGACACATGGCTCATGATTAAGGTAATTCTTCACTTTCTCTGTTTCCTTTAAGTAAGAACTTATGGCTTTATTTAACCTTCCGTCAATTAACTCTCTGAAAGAAAATAACCTTGAGCCCCATAAACACACACAGTTAATTCTTTATTGACAGAGAACAGAGAGACAAAGGCTGCTACTGACTGCAGAGACGTTCGTGTTATTGCAGCTCTCGAGTTAGAGGCCCTGGGTGTACCAACCTCCAGCATTCTCCTTTTCCCGATAGGGCTTCTGACTTGGAAATCCTGCTTCCTGCAAGTTTCACCAACACACATAGCCACAGAGAGTGAGTCTATCAAATTTATGCTATTAGAATCGTTCCCATAGAAACAATCTTCATTCAACTAGTATCTGCTTTGGGTTAGGCTCTGAGAACACAACCAAGTAAACATGGCTGCTTCCTTCATGTGGATTAGAGTCTGGTGGGGAGGAGAGAAATTAAACAAATTATTCAAATGGTTGAAGTAATGCACAATTAGAAATAATAAAAAGCATTATAAAGAAAATTACCGATTGCTAAATGAATGCCTTATGAGGGGACCCGATTTATATAAAGCAAGGAGATGTTGGGGGGAGTCGTCAGAAAAAGACATCAGAAAAATCTTTCCTGAGGAAATGTCTGAGCTAAGATCTGAAAACTAGCTGGCATGTTAATACAGTGGGGTTCAGTACAGCAGCTGAAAATGAACAAACAAGAACAACATGTATTGAAACGGATGGCTTTCCAAATCGTAATGATTGGGAAAACTCACATTGTGAAATGAGCTGTGTTGTGTTGGAGCATACATTTCCTGTGCTTTCTGGCAGATTCTGTTTCCCTACCTCACTGACTGGTGTAGCTTTGTCATTGGCTTCAGTTCTTGGAAAGTGGGCAGAAGTGACTGCATGTCTGTTCCTTCGTAGAGCAGAGACATTGCACCTTCTTGTCCTCTGAAATCCTGGTGATTTTTTGAGAGATGAGCAAGGCCCAGGCAGCCTCCACCTCTTCAGCCTGGACCAAAACAAATACACATGCAGCCGACATGAGCACCACCAAGGCGAGTTGACCCACAGTCCTCTCTGCATGGTGACCTGGCTAAGCAAGAGTGCGGCTATCCTGCAGATATAAATGCTTATGGTAAACCACCACAGTTTCAGGGTGGCTTTGGGGGGGAGGGGGGTTGTCATATAGAAATTTTTGTGGCAATAGTCAACCAAGGCAGATTCATACAACAGAATACAATTTATATAAAGTATGAACAAAACTATCTATGTGGTATTATATATGAATATACATATACTCTGATATAAAAATAAGAGTGGAAAAGATATAGATTCACCAGATTCTTTTTTTTTTTTATTAATTGATCTCTGTATACATTAATGCAAACATGGGGTACATTGTGCTGTTTTCATGATTCACCAGATTCTTAATAGTCATTAGGGCACATTGCTGGCATTAACCATACCTATAACGTCTTATTTATTTAGTTTTCTTTTTTTATTTTTGAGACAGAGTCTCACTTGGTCACCCATGGTAGAATGCCATGGTGTCTTAGCTCACAGCAATGTCAAACTTTTGGGTTCAAGGGATCCTCTTGCCTCAGTCTCCCAAGTAGCTGGGAATACAGGTGTCTGCCAGAATGCCTTGCCAATTTTTTTTTTTAATTTTTATTTTAGTTTTGCGGGCCCAGGCTGGGTTCAAACCCACCTCCCCTGCTACATGGGGCTGTTGCTCTCACCACTTGGCTATGGGAGCCCCTAATGTCTTATTTCTTAAAAACAAAACTGAAACCTAAGGTACGATGAGCAAGTTTTCAGATTATCAGTAGGGCTAGGTGGTAGATAAGTATGTATTTGGTATATTTTTCTTTACGTCTGTTTGCTTCCTTGAAAAAAATGTTTTTAAGAAAAGAAAAAATACTATTATTAGGGTCCATTAATGAGGGACTGAATGTAAAAAAAATTACAATTTTATAATGTTGGGCCTCCACTCCTGTAGGTTATGAAATTAGCTAGACTTAATGTGATATCACCTTTTTGCGTATAGACTATAATAGTTAATTTTATGTGTCAACTTGGTTATGCTATGGTACCTAGCTGTTTGGTTAAAAAAAAATCTAGAGGTTGTTGTAAAGGTATTTTTTAGATAAGATTAACATATAAATCAGTAGACTTTGAGTAAAGTGAATTACCTTCCTCCTTAATGTGGGTGGACCTCATCTAATCAGTTGAAAGCCTTAACAATAAAAGACTGAGATCACCCAAGGACGTAGGAATTCTGTATCCAGACTACCTTTGCACTCAAGATTGCAATATCAAGTTTTTCTGGATCTCTGGTCTACTGACTAGCCCTGGTGATTTTGGACTTTATAGCTTCCCAAATTGTGTGTGCCAATTCCTTAAAATAAACTTCCCCTACTCTATTATCTATCTATCTATCCATCCATCTATCATCTATCTATCATCAGTCATATCTGTCTATCTATTTATCTGCCTGAGATCTAAGTTTTGCCAATATGTTGAGTGTATTGGTTATACATTTATGCAAGATGATTACTTTATTGATTATTTTAAATTAGAGCAAACACTAGGATGTTTATATAATACTAACATGGTAGGCAGAATTCTAAGATGACTCTCAAGATTACTGACCTCTGATTTTCATATCCTATATGTGATTTCCTCTTTTTGACTGTGGGTAGGTCTGATCTGGGAAGACAGAGAGATAAGTCACAGAGATTCTCCTACTGGCATTACAGATACAAAGGGCACATATCAGGGAACTGCAGATACCAGAATTTCTTCCTCAGTAGGTCCTTGGTCTTGGGGATTCAAGGAATGAACCCACAGAATACAGGTCAGAGGCAAGACAGGTTAGAAATTAGAAAGGAATACAGAAGTAAAAGGCACCAGAGCTTCTGGGGGTGGGGGAGGAGGAGGAAAGAAAGAAAGAACTAACTGGAGAGTCTCTACATGGGCTTTTTATCTAAGAGTATTAAGTCTTGAGAATTACATTTGCCTAGGAGTTGGTAGAACTCAATGAGTGCATTAATAAATGAATGTAATTCTTCCTCCACTAGGGCAAGGTTATCAGGTCCTTATAGTTTTTGTCTCTGAGAAGGGATTAGGGTGTGTGCTCCCTACTGGAGGTGGAACCACCCCAAAAAACCATCTCAGGCAGCTTTATTCCTAATCTTAGAGCCCAGAGGGTATGTCCTGAAAAAGGAAGTCTGTTTGTGCCTGGAAATGGGGGTCTAATTTCTGAACCCGCCTGGGCCTAGAGAATGGGGGGGCTCCCTGTCCAGCCCTGAATGATGGAATCTTGTATCACATCCACAACTGATGGCCAGTGAAAAAAACAGGGACCTTATTCTACAACCTCAAGGAACTGAATTCTGCCAATAACACATGAACTTGGAAGAGGATCAAGGCTCAGATGAGCTCCTGGCTCCAAGTGGCATCTAGATTTCAGCTTTGTAAGGCCCTGAGCAGAGAATCCAGTTACTTTGGGCCTGACTCATGAAAATTGAGATAGTAAATTGGTGATGCTAAATTTGTGATAATCTGTAACACAGTAACAGAAAACTAATACAACTACTAAAGTAAATGTTAGGCAAATGAACAATTTCTGAAAAAAATGAGAGAGTGAGGGGGAAGGGGCACAGAGGTGATCTTGGCCAACTCCCTAACAATGTGGAAGAAACAATGAGGTCAGTGGAGATGGAGTATGATGTAAATTGCCCAGAGATAAACATCTAGTTAGTGATGCAAGGTCAACTAGAGTTCAGGAAAAAGACTGAGGAACAGAATAACTCTTAGACAAGATATTGTCAGAGGGGTGGGAAAGAAGAAAGAGATAGTGATTCTAGATTATTCTACATTAGTGCCTAAGTTAAAAATACAAAGAGGTAAGTGGTGTAGAAAGAGAGAGAGGGAAAAAAAAAGAGGTAAGTGTGGTATGACACACCACATTGCCACTGAATTGTTGTAGGATCATGGACAATTTGTTAAACTTATATAAGCTTTAGTTTCTTTGTTCCTAATATGGAGCTAACTAGTTCACTTATCTCAGTCACTGCAATTTAACATACATGAAGTGCTTAACAAAGAAGCTGACAAACACATACTTGTCATTAGCTTTTAATATCACTATTGCTACTAAAGTCATTATCATTATCACTGTTGCTATCACTATTTCAATATTACCTGTCTTTATCTACTAAAGTATATCTTTAAGAACAGAGCTTAATAATAAGTATGTCCTGAAGAACAGAGGTACCATGAATGGCTATATTCTCCCTATGCTTTAACACATTCTGTGAATGGGGTAAGTAAGCACTTTAGAAAATTATCACTAATGCTTTCAACTTACCAGAGAATACATATATTCATTCAGAAAATTCAATAAAAGTCTCCAATTTCACCCTCTGACCATGACCTTTTGTGTTTCCAATTCCCTTAATGTATTGGTGAGAGTTCTCCGGAGGAATAGGACCAACAAAATGAACTTAATGTGTGTATGCAGGGGTGAAGGGGAGGGGGTGGAGGAGAAAGAAATATATTTTCAGAAATTGCCCGCTGTGATTTCAGTGGCTGGTAGGTCCAGGATCTGCAGGGTAGGCAGGCAGGCTGTAGTCTCAGGGAAGAACTGTTGCTGGTGTTTAAGTCCAAAGGTCATCTGCTGACTGAATTCCCTCTTGCTGGGACAGGTCTATCTTTTGTTTTATCAAGTCTTCAGCTGATTAGATGAGGTCCACCCACATCAAGGAGAGCAGTCTGGTTTTAAATGTTAGTCTCTTCTGAACATTCCCTTACCCAAACATCTGAGTGATGTTTGACCAAATACCTGGGTATTATGGCCCAGCCAAATTTATTCACAAATTCACCATTATACCTACTCTGTATCCTCATTCTAATTATGTTTGACCTTGCGGAGACTCTCAATTCATTGACCCTATCACTTTAAAGCTCTCAATCACTCTCTTTTGTCCACTTCTCCCTCCTTGCCCAGATTAATCCCTCTCCGGGAACACCTGAACACATTTGCCACTTTCACTCTCATTAAATTCAAGAAATATACTACTTTGTGCTACATCAATATAGTCCATAGACTTTCCATCAGTGATGGTGAACGCAAGATAGTAAAACTTCTTCAATGTTTCTGAGGGAAAATAATTTTGAACTAATATAAATTCTGTAAGGGTTTGCGAAATTTACCACCCACATGTTTCTCCAAAATAATTACTAGAGGATAGGCTCTAGAAAAGCAAAAAAAATCAATATTAGGAAAATCCATACATTAAAAAATAATCATTGAGCAAGGAAACCTCTAAGACATAGTTAAGTCTAAATAGTGCTTTTTAAAAAAGTAATAATTGTCAATTAAAATTCCATATACTTTCCAAAAAAGGAGAGTTTGTATTGACTCTACTTATCAATTCACTCTAGCCATTCAACTGACCTGTTTCTAAATGGCATCTTTTCATCTGGTTTTCTAAAGACCCCACAGATACACAAGTAAAGGGGTGAATCTACAGCAATTATATTTTGATAATTTAAGACAAAACTAAGCCAAATGCATTGTATGCATTTATCTCTTGAATAAAAGGGCATTTTTTTCCTCTTTATTTTGTTTTAATTATCTCTGTAGAATTCCCATGGTTTCCTAAGTCATTGCATGAGGACAAAGACGTAGATTTTAAGCATGTTTCAGCTGTGACTCTGGTTCAAATTCAACTTTACCCTTTGACCAGGAGTGCTTTGACTTTCAGTCTTTACTCAGTACACCATTGCCAATTCAATTTTTAATTATTTTAAAAGAATGCTACACAAAATTTGGGTATTGTGAATATAATTTATAGGTGCCAGCTGGAGAGGCAAAACTTTTATCAGATTATAAATGTTAATGGAACCATCTCCATGTAAATGACTGATGGCATAATTTGAACCCTCTAATTGACTGGTTTTTACAGCATTACCTCCATTTCTTGAAGTTTAGGAATTGTCATCCATTATTTCTAGAGAAAAAGAAAAATGTGTGAAATACTTTCATGGAATGGAGTGTTTTCTATGATTTCTATCACCAATTGTAAAAACTCATTTTTCTGGTCTCCCTATTACATTACTCATTTCATTAACTAATTATTGATATATTTTATAATAATATCGAAAAACAAGCTTTCAATTATTTTGGAATTGACATGTAATAGTTTTACATATTTATGGGTATAGAGTGGTATTTCAATACATGTATGTGATGTGTAATAATAAAATCACAGTAAGTAACATATTCATCACCTGAAGTATTTATTATTTCTTTGTGTTGAGAATTTCAAAATCTTCTCTTCCAGATATTTGAAAATAAGCAAAAATTATTGTTAACTATAGTCAACTTTCAGTGCTATAGAACACTAGAACTTGTTTCTCTCATCTCCCTATAATCTTATGCCAATTTCTTCCTTCACCAACTTCTGTTTTTCTCACCCTTACTAGCCTCTGGCAACTACAGTTCTACTTTTTACTTCTATGAGTTAGACATCTTCAGCTGCCACATAAGAATAAGATCAGGCACTATTATCTTTCTGTGCCTGACTTATGTCACCCAACATAATGTCCTACAGGTTTATCCACGTTACTGCAAATGATGAGATTTCATTCTTTTTTAAGGCTGAGTAGTATTCCACTGTGTGTATGCATCACATTTTCTTTATCCATTGACTTATTGATGGAAACTTAGGTTGATTCCATGTTTTGGCTAGTGTGAATAATGCTACAGTTAACATGGGAGGCTGCAGAGATCTCTTCATCATACTGATTTTATATTCTTAGAATAATTAGCCAGTGGTGGGTTTGCTAGGTCATGTGGTATTTTTATTTTTTGAGAAACCTCCATACTTTTTTCTGTACTGGTTGTTCTAATTTACACTCCCACCAACTATGTTTGAAAGCTCCCTTTCTCCACGTCTTTGCCAGATTTGTTATGTTTTTATCTTTTTGATAATAGCCATTTTACCTGGGGATGACAGCTCCTTGTGATTTTAATTTCGTGAGCAAGTTAGGTTGCATTTAAATTTGATGGATTTTGTCCTATAATTGTGGCATAGGTTAGGAAATGATTTAAGAAAGGAATTGATCAGCTTAGCCTCTCTCTTCATGTAAAGCTGCTTCTAAACCCTGTGGTTTAATACAGAGATTAAGGATCCAGTTGTCTGGATTTCAGATTGTGTAGGTGCTAGAAGGCAGAGCAGTGCATCTGTGAACATCCACTCTCTCTGCAAGTATTGCTTCTGCCTTCAGAGCTAACACTGAAATGAGAGAATCATGTGCACATTTTGGCCCTGGGAAAGACAGTGGAGAAGAGAAAGACCTTCTTTCTTACTCCTTCCAACCTCACATCTCTGCTGAAAACTGGTGGCTTGTGATAGCTTCTGATGCTTGGATCTTGAAGACTAAAGCTGAAGGATTCTATTAAGGATTCCATAACAGAATCTATTATTTGCCTTCATGTTTTATGAAAGATTTTCTTTCTGCAAAAGATCTTTTGCTGAAATCAAGAGATCTTTGTAGTGGAAAGAATATTAGATTAGGAGTCAGAATCTTCAGTTATGCTCTCTAAGCTTTTATTGCTAATCAAATCCCTGAGCTACTTTATGGACAACAGAAATTTTGAATGAAACCCTTGTGATTTATGGGTACTAGAAGGAAATGGCCAAAATCTCCTCCACCCAGCTTTTTAATATTAATGGAAAGGGTTGACTTAAATTATTTATTTGACACTATTCAGTCGTCACTCATAGGCTTAATTACACCATAAATTCCTCCCATTTCAGCTCTGCCTGCTGTGGTGCTTTCAGCAGTTTGCAATGAAGAGGCCCATCCCTAGACCTGGGCCCAGAGAACCCAATCACATGACAAAGGAGAACCATCCATTGTCACTAATTTGTAATATTGTAATTTGAAGTATCGTAAAACAAAGATAGCTTACCTCATATTCTATTGCAATTAAAAGAAAAATTAAAACAAAATGGAATCTTTTTTCTTCTTGGTTAATATGAGGGTACACGCAATTAAGTGACAGTATTTGCATTTGTAAGGTATAATCCAAAGTCTGAACTGTAGTTGAATCCTTCACCTGGAGATGCGCCACGTACCCCTCCATTGTGCCTGGTAGGTAGGACTTTACTGAGCCCTTTCCTTCTCCCCCTCTTTTGAATTTAATTATGTTTTTCTCTCGTGTGGGCCTGTAGTTGTTGTTCTACTAGTTTCAACATAGTATTGAGTACATAGGATGCTTGCTTTTCTATTCTTGATACTTAGGGGAATGTTCTCCAAATCCATCCAGGTAAATACAAATGATGCAACGTCCCTGTCTTTTTAATGGTTGAATTGTGTTCCACAATAGACATATACTACAGTTTATTAATCTATTCACAGGTTGATGGGCACTTAGGTTGTTTCCACATCTTTGCAATTATGAATTGAGGTGCTATAAACATTCAAAGGCAAATATCCATATGGTAACAAAAAAAGAAATATTTTCATTATGAATATTTTGTGTTGTCTATGCTAACAACGTACCTCTTTAATGTTGCCCATTAGTACCCAGGGAAAAAATAAGAAAGCAGTTTTTATTGTTATTTACTAAGTAAAAAACCTCAACTTGAAAGTGCAGACATGATTACAACACTAGATTCATAATATTTTGACTACTCTATCACCTGAGCAGACTGTAATCCTTTGTCTGAACATCCCAGCCCAGCAGTCACTATAGTCTGAGAATTGATTATGTATTAAGTCATTGTAAAAGATATTGAAAACATAGGGAATAGTGTGATAATAAAGGGAAAGAAATGAAAAACGTTTTTGTGTATGTGAGATAAACAAGAACTTAAGCATACCTTTTTTTTTTTTTTTTAAGTTTGGGTGAGAAGGCGTGTAATAATTAGTGAGACATTTATTTCACCTGAGTGCCTGGCAATACGTGGACCATTGGTAAATGCATTCCTTTTTCTTTTATATTTTTTCTTTTCTTCTTTTTTTTTAAGAATCAGTAAAATGGAGAAAAGTAAGTGTATTTTTTAATGAAGGAAAATGACTGACAGGCTAATCCACACTGGGCTTAAGGCTTAGCATACTCTGATCAATTTACAATATATAAGTGAATCATAAAACTTCTCTTGATTTTAGTCTTACTTTCATTCCCACCCTGTTATAGGTAAACTGATTCTTTAAGGAATAAATCACAAGAGAAATAATGGAGAAAGAAGACCTAAGTTCAAAGTGAAAAAGCTGTGAAGTTAGAGGAGGGTCTGGGGTCAAAGCCAGAGCAGACCTGTCTGCATGGTGGGCATCTTCCCCATACACCTTCTTTTCCCTTTGCTCCTCTTTTTCCTCCTCTGTTCTGCGTGACTAGACAGAAACCAGGGTGATTTCTATATCTGCAAAGAAGTTAATCTTTTTTGCATTAAAAAAATCTTTAAAACAGAAAGCCCAGCTGATCTAAGCACTGTTCAAGTACCCTATGCTCCAGTCATTAAATACCAGCCATAAAGTTATAGCCAGGTAAGAATAGCAGGCTGGAAAAAACAAATAAAGGGAAGGGAAGGCAAGGGTGTGTGCTCTGACTGGCAGAGGGATGGAGTAGGCGGGGAGTGGGTTGAAGCAAACCCTGTCTGGGGTTGTGGAAATAGGCAAAATGTTCATATTTCGGGGAAATTTCACTTGGCATCTGGCCATGGTGTTCGGGGTCTAATCACATTAGACTCTTCAATCAAAGTGAGTAACTTCCCTGCAGAAATTAATAACTGAAAAGCAATCACAAGCACTTGTCTGGAGGAGAGACACGAGGGGAAGATGGGCCAACCCACTCTAAGAATCTCACAAAGGCTCTGTCACCTTTACTTGCCTCAGCACTTGGGTCTGCAGGTTTCTGCCTGTCTACATTTACACAACACGACGAAACATAGCAGGGTTTTTTTTTTTTTAAATGAATAAAATACCTTGAATGTAATATTGTCTTTTTTGGAATATTTATGTTCAACCAAACAGCTTCTTTTGGTGATTTTTCCTCTTAGTAAAGCAGCTGACAACAAAGAATGTCTTCCAGCTCAAGGTATTTACCTGCTCATTTGGGTCTTTGAGTCTGCAGTTTGTCCTGACACAATGAGCAAATACACAGAAATTCAGAGAATAAGAGAGACTTTGGAAAAACACAAGTATGAAAACGGCTATTTTTTTTAAAAGGTCAGAATGAGGTTATATGTCTTTTCCGTTTGAGACACAGATTCATGCAGAAGATACATCATTCCGCAGGATTAATATTTCACACATCTAACACAAACATTATCACTTCAGAATTTGGCATTTTGAGACTTAAAAGTTTTTTACCTAAATAAAGTATTTTACTTTAAAACATTAAAATTAACCTGATATTATTTCTGTTCATGATGGGACTCAGGTTCTCAGGGACTCTGATTTTCTCTGTTCTGTTTTCTCTTAAAACATTTATCGGAATGCTCAGACTTACTAATTAATCTGTGTCTTTCTCCTTGATGCCTTAGAGTGAGATTCTGAAAGGACAGTCTAAGGACCCTCTGCATCTACATAATTTGGATAATCTTGCCCAGATCTTTTGAATCCAACTTTCTGGGGTTGAGGACCCAGATTTTGCATTCTCAATAAACTCAGCAGGTGATAGATACGCACTAGTATTCTAGGGTTCTTTTATAGTGGGAAAATTTATCTTCCAGGGAATAGCAACTTCATCTTAAAAGTGAGGCATGGATGGAGAACTCAGCTTTCTACCTTAGGGAACCCAATTATGCTTTAAACTTACACACTTAAAAATTCATATTTTCATTAGTGTCTTAAGGGAAATTATCACACTGGTAACTTATCAGAAGAATTGGCTGGGCTTTTTTTTGGATATTTGCTTTCTTTATGTAAATATATACTTTTTCTCAGGTGAAATTTAAAAGTAAAGTAATACCACTTCCTAGCATGAACGCCTACAGAGACCTGCATTACTGGGAATGTGTATCACAGGGGATTTTTTTCTGTCCTTTCGTACCAAGAAAGCACAGAACTCAGCAACAGCCTGATCCTGTGACCAGTAGTTAAACACACAGTGACTCTTCTTTGACAATTAAAAGAATTTGATAATACCGCATGTCTGTATCTTGATAGAACACTGGGTAAACTTTGGTTAAAAATTATTAATTTGTAATCAAGCAAATCTTTCAAAAGTGTCTACGAAGTCAGGAAATCGGACTTAGGTCACATACAAAGAGACAAGCACCAGCCCTGAGATGGACTCCAGCTCGTGGCCTGCGTGCCCACAGCAAGATGCGGGCTTCTTGGCTCCAGCTGCGTCTTAGAATCTCCCTCACAAAGAAAAACAAAACTCGTATGTGAGCCTCACCCCAGATATTCTGATTCAATTAAACTGAAGTAACCTGGAAAGGAATATCTTCAGTCCCAGCAGATTGAAGAGATTTGTGTTTTGAGAAAAAAAAAAAAAAAGAGTTGACATAAAATACTTGATAGCTAAACAGCAATGTCCAGAACATTCCATTGGCAAAGACTGTAGTGTCTGATCATCAATAGTAAAGGCACAAGCTCATGGCAGTGAGGAGAGCAGTAAGGGCGGCATCATCAGAAGAGAGATTTCAATACTTTTCTGCAAGTGCAGTAGTGTGATCAATGTTTGTTGATATGGAAAAGAACATGAAATGGGAGACGTGAGGAGAGAGGGGTGTAGGCAAGAAAGCAACCTACCCATCACCGTGCCCGGGAGGCAGGCATACACACTCAATAAAAAAAAGAAGGGTCTTTACTCATGGTATTAAACAAACAATCTAAAACAGGAAGACCAGCAGGGCAGTGGGGCAAACGTACTATGTGTAGCACCAGTTTGGAGCAGCTCCTGTGAGAGCGTCTACTTGCCCATCCTTGTGGATGGATAAGCTTCTCCCATCCTCAGAGAGCTCACAGACGGAGCTTCAATATCAATAATAAAACAGTGGTCGCCGAACATGAGAAAATCCTGCAGCAGACAAAGAGAAAGATCAAAATTAACAAGCAAAACAAAGTAATTCTACAGAAAACAGTTAATTCAGAATTTGGGGGGAAAAATTCTTCTAACCAATATTTGAGAGCACAGAAGATGCTGTGTCCATAAAACAAAAGCAGAATGCTACGGGAAAAGGAACAATTAGCAGACCAAAAGACCTCTAGATACTTAAGAAAATGTTTTCTGAGACTGAAGGAAAAATAGAATGATTAAAAAAGATGGTTGTGTAGACCTAAAGATCAAAAAGTCACACGAAATAATAGAAAGTATGAGAGAAAAGTTAAGACATATTAATATGTATTTATTCAGAAGGTCGATAGGAATTATAAAAAGAAAACAGAGGAGGGAATAAAAAAAGAGACTTCCCTAAAGTATAAAGATGAAAGTCTTCAGACTATAAAAAGCCTAATGAGTCCCCAGTCCATCAAATATTAGAGCCCATTCTTACTGCCATTGTCATAGTGTCAAACATTCCAGGATCCTGGCGGCACTGGTAGCTCAGTGGGTATGGTGAGGCCACATACACCAAGGCTGGCGGATCGGCCCAGGCCTGCAAAACAACAATGACAACTGCAACCAAAAAAAATAGCCAGGCACTGTGGCCAGAGCCTGTGGTCCCAGCTACTTGGGAGGCTGAAGTGAGAGAATCACTTGGGCCCAAGAGTTTGAGGTTGCTATGAGCTGTGATGCCACAGCATTCTATCCAGGGGGCTTGAGACTCTGTCTTAAAAAAAAAAAAAAAAATTCCAGGATCCCAAGGAGAAGAAGGAAGAAGAAACAAGACATCAACAAAATAACAAGTATAGATTCCAGGAAGAAGAAACGGGACATCAACAAAATAACAAGTATAGATTTTCCATCTGTCATTCATTCAGCAAGTTTGAATACTGAAAGGCAATGAAGCAATGCCACTAACAACTTGGAGTGGAAATTTCTTTTAACTTAGAATTCTATAAACAAACTATCCATTCAAGGGACGCATTTTAAAAACCTTCAGAAAATGTAAGGTCCCCCAAAGATACTTTCTGCAACGATTTCTTAGAACATTATTTGAGACAGTAAACCAAGAATGAGGAAAATAGGAGATCTAGGAATCAGACAGTGCAGTCCAGGAGAGTGCTGGGCGGCTAGCAGAGTAAAGAGAAATCAGAATAACTTGAAAGAGGATGATGGACGCCTAGGGAAAAAGAGAGCAAAGGGAAAAGAGAGATTTAATATTATTCCTGGGTATTAAATGAAGTTAGGAGAGAGAAAAGGCAGTCAATGGAAAGAAAGAGAAGCATGTAGGAACTCTTAACAAATAAGTTAAATGAGAAACTAAACACAGTGACAGTAGCTACTTGGCACTGCAGTGAACCACTGCTTATATTGTCATTAGGATGTAAATAGTGGTTAATGACTTTCAACTTTACTAGTGTTAAAAGAAAAACCTTAGGCAAATTAAATTCACTTATTTATTTTTATGTTCACTTAAGTTTTATCATGTCTTTATTGTTCAAAGATATTTTCTTTTTTTTTTTTGTACATATGATTAGGTGACATTGTTTGCATTGAATTTGATGATAGCGTGTCAGTATCTTGATAGGACACCAGGTAAACTTTGGTTGTATAATACTTGTATTTTTATATGTAGTGTGTTCCTGTTTTGGCAGGCACTTATTGAAAAGTTACAATGTGTCAAGCACTATTCTAAGTACTTTGTGTAAAAGGAATTCATTTAAGTCTCAGGACAAGACTACCAAAGATAGCTATTATTATTCTTATTAAAGAAAACTGAAATATTTTACCTGCCAATATATTTTTGACTTGTTTTGAGTAGGTGTCAGAGGGCCAGCTAACACAAGCAGCCTTGCAGAGCTATCTTATGTTGGGGAGATTTGCCCAATTTCAGAGTTGAACTTGAGTTCTTCAGGCACACCCGGGAGGGGTGCTACACATCCCTACTTTGTACCCATTAGGTGGGAGCTTACTGAACACCCTCCCCTTGCAAATTAAATCTATTAGCGTTTGACTGAGCAAAGAACATTCACCATTTAGGCAGCTCCCAGCAAAATAGGTTCAGGGAGTGCCAACGCTGCCACGTGGTTGAAGAAGATGCAGGGACAGAAAAAGAAAAGTGACCTAAGGAAAATGGAAGTGCAGTACAGAGACAGCTGGGTCAGTTACAGCTTGATGTTGACCTTAGTCAAATACAGTTTGAATAGCTGGCTGCCTGTGATTACTCAAAACTCAGTGATGGGCACGAGAGCAGGTTACAGCCTGTTCAGGAAAGTTACAGTTCACTGTGTGCAGGGAAACCTGTCGGCTGCACTTAAAACATGGAAGGAGGCCGCTTTAGGCTAACCTAATTTAACAACTAACAACCTAAAGCAGTGGGATGCAGTTATTATGAGCACAGGCTCTAGACATCATACCAGCTGTGAGAATCCAGAAGTTTACTTAATTTCTGTATTACTCAATTTCCTTTCTGTAACATAATGTAAGGGTCAAGGCCCTTGACCCCCTCGAGTTTTGCTAAAAATCATTTACACGAGGTAGATCAATCAATAGGAAAAGGCATACAAATGTATTTAACATGCATATACAAGTAAATCAGATTTTCGTGGCAAGTAAGGTTATAGGAGGGGGAAAGAGGCAAAGGTATCTTGTGTAGATGAAACCTTCCAGGTAGCCATGCATAGTAGACCAAATAACTTTAAGGAAAGGAAAAGTGAGAACTATGCTCGGAACACTCTGTAATTACAAGAAACACCGGTAACATCTCAGTAATATAACACCTTGGTGATTAGGGTGTGGGGAGGGACTTGGCTCTCCTAACAGGAGAGCTGGCAAGACAAAACCTCAGGGCTCGGCAACTGTGGTTCAAGTGGCTGAGGTGCCAGCCACATACACCCAAGGTGGCAGGTTCGAATCCAGCCTGGGCCTGCCAAACAACAATGACGGCTGCCACCAAAAAATAGCCGGGCGTTGTGGCGGGCAACTGTGGTCCCAGCTACTCGTGAGGCTGAGGCAGGAGACTCGCTTGAGCCCAGGAGTTGGAGGTTGCTGTGAGCTGTGATGCTACAGCACTCTACCCAGGGGGACAGCTTGAGGGTCCTGTCTCAAAAAAAAATAAAGACAGAACCTCAGTGATTGGCAGCCCTTACACCTGTGGTGCAAGTAGCCATTGGATTATGTCTATAAGAAGCTGCAGGAGACAGCAGTCAGAGAGTGTATTTTTTCACGGCCCAGCTTACTCAGACTCTTTGGCTTCT
>CAUYQV010137988.1:0-12620 GCA_963574575.1 Galagoides demidoff
CCTGTAGTCCCAGCTACTTGGGAGGCTGAGGCAGAAGAATTGCCTAAGCCCAGGAGTTGGAGGTTGCTGGAGTGACTCCACTGCACTCTACCGAGGGCGAAAAAGTGAGACTCTGTCTCTACAAAAAAAAAAAAAAAAAAAAACCTCTGGAAGAGGGCAGTTCCTGTGGCTCAAAGGAGTAGGGTGCCAGCCCCATATGCCAAAGGTGGTGGGTTCAAACTCAGCCCTGGCCAAAAACTGAAAAAAAAAAAAAAAAACCTTTGGAAGAAATTTGGCAATACATATCAAGTTTTAAAATGTTCACACTTGGATGGCGCCTGCAGCTCAGTGGTTAGGGTGCTGGCCACATACACTGAGGCTGCCAGGTTTGAACCCTGCTCTAGCCAGCTAAAACAACAATGACAACTGTAACAAGAAGCAAAATAGCAGGGCGTCATGGCAGGCGCCTGTAGTCCCAGCTACTTGGGAGGGTGAGGCAAGAGAATCACTTAATCCCAAGAGTTTGAGGTTGCTGTCATCTGTGACGCCATAGCACTCTACCCAGGGTGACACCACAAGACTGTCTCAAAAAAAATATATAATAAGGCTCGGTGCCTGTGGCTCAAGTGGCTAAGGCGCCAGCCATGTACACCCAAGGTGGCGGGTTCAAATCCAACCCAGGCCCACCAAACAACAATGATGGCTGCAACCAAAAAATAGCCAGGCATTGTGGCTGGCGCCTGTGGTCTCAGCTATTTGGGAGGCGGAGGCAGGAGACTCACTTGAGCCCAGGAGTTGGAGGTTGCTGTGAGCTGTGATGCCATGGCACTCTACCCAGGAGGACAGCTTGAGGCTCTGTCTCCAAAAATAAAAAAATAAAAATAAAAATAAATTAAAAAATATATAATAAAATGTTCACACTTTATGATGATTTTTCTTCTAAGAATTTCTTTCTTCCTTTTAATTATACCTCCATTTCACTTCAAAAAAGAATCTGAATGGCTCAGCGCCTATGGCTCAAATGGCTAAGGTGACAGCCACATACACCTGAGCTGGTGGGTTCGAATCCAGCCTGGACCTGCCAAACAACAATGACAGCTGCAACCAAAAAATAGCCAGGCATTGTGGCGGGCACCTGCAATCCCAGCTACTTGGGAGGTGGAGGCAGGAGACTCACTTGAGCCCAGGAGTTGGAGGTTCTGTGAGCTGTGACGCCACAGCACTCTACCCAGGGCGACAGCTTGAGGCTCTGTCTCAAAAAAAAAGAATCTGAAGCAACTAGAACCTAACTTGAGGAAATAACCTAAAAAATATACAAGATGTTCATTGGGCTATTCTTCGTAATAGTGAAAAATACAAAAAACTATTAACAAAAGGGAAATGGCTAAATAAATAGTAGTACAGAACCTAACAAATACTGAACCGTCATTAAAAGAGTATATATCAAGTACTCATGACAAAGTGCTTCTATTAATTTAAAAAAAAAAAAAAGATACAAGAGAGTAAGGCAATGAAAAAAAGTTTGTACAAAAAAGCCAAACACATCAAAATATTCTCAGTTATACTTAATGGCAGAAAACACTTGATTTTCCTTCCAATTATTTTTTTCTGACATTTCCAAGTATTCTACATGTCTATCACTATCATAATAGACAAAACACGTTATAGTTATTTTTTTAATCATGCATCACCCCCCCTATTTTTTAAAACTTGCAAATTCAAAAAATTATGATTACTCACCTGTAGGCATAGATGTTGTGGGTGGCACTAGCTATTTTCTTATTCTCATACAATTTGGAAAGAACCATTTTCACCTTTAAAAAGCAGTAATATAAATAAAGTTGCTTTTTATTTGCTCTGCAAATAAATGCTAGACAAATATCTTAAAGAACATAGTATTAAAATAATTTAAAGAATCTGTTAGACAATGAAAAAACCATTTCTAAAATTTTTTTCTCATTTTAAGGGCAAAAACTGGCACTCTCAATTGGTATAAAAGTGATAGCCCTAGAATTCTGAGCACTAATTATCAACGAATATTTGGGCACTAACTATGTATAAGGCACTGTATATGAAAATTTGATTGCTATATGGAGAATTTTAAATGTAAATATAAAAATTTTTAAAAATTAGCTCTGCAATCTATCAAAAGTATATATCCAATGTGGTAGGAGTACAGTAACAGTATGTTCCAAAAGTTATAAAAACAAGTAGAAACAAAGTAAGTGGCAGTTCTGTGTCAAAAGGAAAGATGGGGCAGGGAAAAGACATCCAACTCAGAGGAAATAGCATATACAAATGCACAAATTATAGTGATCAGATTTAGCAAATTAAAATAAAGGATATCCAGTTAAATTTGAATTGCATATAAACAAGTGATTTTTTTTAGAATAAGTATGTCCCATGCAGCAATGTTGATCTGAAATTCAATTTAACTAGATATACTGCCTTCTATTCGGCAACCCTAGCAGGTACACAAAACAGAAAAAGTTTCAGGAAGTTTTATGTAACTGCAAATTCGAGTATGAGTATGAATGAAATGACACAAGGTGTGTTACAAATAGTAAGCTGGGGTCATATCACAAAGGTCCTTATATAAGAAGCTTAGATTTTTTTCTCTCGTAGGCAATGAAAATCAGCAAGATTATGTATGTAAGGGTGGATGGGGAAGAGAGTGGTCAGACTTTTCAGGAAGGGTTCAATTAGTAAGGAATACGAAAGAAATTTTGGTTGTAGGAGAGACTGAGCTGTAGTTGGGGAGATCAATTTGGATCACAAATTGTGCAGTCTTGTGTTTACTGTTTTTGCACCTTTCAGGTTCTTGGATTCCTGATCAACAGAATAAAGTAGACAATGACCCCTACAATGTGTTTTAGCTCTCAGAAATTATGATCCTGTATGTCTATGAAGAAACAGAAAGAAGATCCAGGATGATCAGATGCAGAAGAGAATGTCTAAGGAAGACCCTGGCAAGAGATTATGAGCAAGGGCCAAAGACAATATAGGATTCCTAAGAGAAATGACCAGAGGCTGCACCAAAAGCTATTATCTTGACCACAAGGCAACGTAGAAAAGGCAATGTTCCAGAGACTAAGAATTAAAAAGCTTGGTACAAAGAACTCTATCCCTAAAGGTCAGGGCTTTAAAAGAGCTTAAAGAATAAAGCAGCAGCAAAAACAAAAGAAAAAGATTAATGCTCAAAATTTTTGATAAATAATGAGGCTTTTAAAAAATTTATCTTTACAGACAGTGCTGAAATTGCCTTGTACATCAAATAAAATTTAAACTGGCCTAGATTATAGCAAGGAAGAAAGAAAAAAAAAAGATTCTGTGAAAAGTAAGAAAGGCACAGATCTAGGAATACAGTTTTTGACCAAAAAGTCTCCCTTTATATCCCTGAGCAGGAGTAAGGTCACATTAGATCATGAAGCAGAAAGGAAGAGAAATCAGGTAGGGACAACTGGGCTTATCCAGTCTGTCACCATTCCCTTTGTTGAGCAACAGTGGAATAGACTTAATTTCATGGAACTCCTACTTCAGAAGAAAAAAAATTCTTTTTAATAAGCTATTAAACATCATAATTTTCTACAAAAACCCAATGGGTATTTCTTATTTAAAGATTCATGAGAGGGTTAAGCCCTAAGCAGAGTTTAGATACAATTTTGAAAGCAGTGACAAAGAAAACAAAATCTTCCAAGATTCACAGCAATTTGGGAATAAGGAAGATGAGTAAATACTTTTTATCTTATGTGAAAATCAAACATAAAAGTAAAAATAACAACATTACTACAAAATCATTTACTTGAATTACTGTGGTAAACCAACGTCAAAGTGAGCTAGACATAAGAACTTCACCTGTTTGGGACAAACGACTGGAGCCAAGTGTGCCTGAAAAGTACTTCTTCGGTCTGTAATAGGAATGCCATGATCAATCGGAGGTAACTCTTCTATTTCTGTAAATTTAAAGAATTGATTTATTTTCTAAAAAGTCTTTCATTCAAATACTGAAAAACTGGAAATGGAGAATTGAAAAAGAAATGTAAATTATTTGGCAAATCAACTAAAAATAGTCACTGATAGTTACCAAAAGTAAATCTAAATTGTAATTAAATTTAAATTATAATTTCTGAGTATTTTACATAAGATAAAAATATTTCACTTATAAATGATTTTCACCTGCCAAGGTCACCCAGTGGAAGCGATGGGTTGGGAATCAAATCCTAGACTTCTGCAGCAGTGTATGTTATAGTTACCATAACCGTAGTTAGTATAGTTACCATACCTAACACAATATCTGATTTTTAAGAGTATAAAGAGGTCTTGAAACAAAGATTAACAGCTTATATATCCATTCCATTGCTGACAGATCTCTGGGTTGAGAAACCTGACACTACCTATATGTGTAGCTATCATACATTACCTTCTGCTGTTAGACTGTCCCCACTTCCTATGATGAAATTAAATACATCCAATTGTTAATTCCGTGAAGAATATCATGATTTCCAATTATTCTGCCCCCTAAACAAGAAAGAATCACCAACTAACCCTTAACTCTATTGATTAACTAACTTAGCTGCTACTATCTACCTCACTTAAGACGAAAAGTTTTTTTTTTTTTAATTAATTGATAGCTGTATACATTAATGCAAACATGGGGTATATTGTGCTGTTTTCATATACAATTTGAAATACTTTCATCAAGCTGGTTAACATAAATTTCATGTCATTTGCTTAGTCATTGTATCAAAACATTTATATTCTAGTTCTAGAAAAAGACGAAAAGTTTTTGAAGAAACCAGGTTCGTGTAGGATGTTCCACCCTCCCACAACACTGCCCTTTTCTTAAACTGATTTTGACCAATGTACTAATACAGTGATAAGCCCAATATGGCATATTACGTCAATATGAACTATTGACTTTTTGATACTATTTATGACTGTGATTTTTACCCTTTCTCTTTTAATGATGAAAAGTCATATGTCAAATCCACAAATATATTTGTTAAGTAATTAAAATGGGAGCTGCTTAGGGTGAATGAATTATGAGCAGGAGCCCTTTATCCTGCCCACTTTTACATTTCCTCTTCATCCTCTTCCAACAGTTCCAGGACATCACTGAGAAACATTAAACTTTCAAAATACTGTTAAAAAAAAAATTGAATAATGGCATAGGAAACTCCTCACCTTCAAACAAATTGTTCCCTCTAGTCTATCATATTTTCCTAAGAGACTTAGGGAAGCAGATGATAAAATTCAGTATTTTAAAACACTAAAATTCCAGTCTGAGCCAGAGCGAGACCCCGTCTCTAAAAATAGCCAGGCAGTGTGGCAGGCGACTGTAATCCCAGCTACTCAGGAGGCTGAGGCAAGAGAATTGCTTGAGCCCAAGAGTTTGAGGTTGCTGTGAGCTGTGACATCACAGCACTTTACCGAGGGTGACAAAGCTCTGTCTCAAAAAAAAAAAAAAACCCACTAAAATGGAACATACTTTCATACAGAAACATACAACTGATTTTATCACATCAATGTGTTTTAACATGAATACTGCTTGACTGTGGAACAGGTTTATTTAAATAAAAACTAAACTCTTGACCGAGTGTGGTGGCTCATGTGCATAATCCCAGTACTTTTAGAAGCCAAGGCAGGAGTATCACTTAAGCCTAGGAGTTCAAGACCCCATCTTGACTGAGACCCCCATCTCTTAAAGAAAAAACAAACAAACAAACAAAAACTAAACTCATAAAGGCATTTTACTAGCTTTAATCTCAGCAGCTGCATTTTTGACTAATACTGTCTGTTTGTGAGCCCGGACTAAAATTTAACCCAGAGACATGAGAAGATATGGAGGACTTATATAGAAATAAAAAACAGGCCATGAATTACGAACATTTAAGAGCCTTTTAAGAGAAGAGAAGGTATTCTATTTCTCCCAGCACTAAATCAAAACTCTAGTAAGTAGCAAATAATAAAAGGTAGATTTCCACTTTTTCTCATATTCTTGATTATCTTGATAAAACAAGCTAATGGCTAAGAGACAGTAAACAAAAAAAAAATTTCAATTATCGGCAAATTAATAACTCCTTCCTGAAATTTGAGAGTTTACTAAATTTCACTGTTCTCCCAAAGAACAATACATAATACCTTCTCCCCACTTGCCTCCAAAGAAACTAGTTATAACGTTATACCTGTTCGGGTTTGGTGCCCAGAACACAGTGGTCATGGCGCCAGCCATATACACTGAAGTAAGCAGGTTAAACCCAGCTCAGGCCAGCTAAAACAACAATGACAACTGCAACAAAAAACAGCCAGGCTTTGTGGCGGGTACCTGTAGTCCCAGGTACTCGGGAGGCTAAGGCAAGAGAATCACTTAAGCCCAAGAGTTTGAGGTTGCTGTGAACTGTGACATCACAGCACTCTACTGAGGGTGACATAGAGAAACTCCGTCTCAAAAAAAAAAAAACAACAACAACAACATCATACCTGTTCGATTCTCAGTGATATCAAAATCCAACGTTTTAACTGGATTTTCTGGCTGGCATGCTAAAATGAGATCATCTTCACATTCAACATCTTCCTCTTCAGTTTTCTTCTTTACATCTGGGTCTATGTAAATATGAGACATTATGATTAATTTGTGAAATCAGATTACACTCAAAAAAAAAAATTAGGTCTTGCTCTCTAAACACCATCCTGTGACAGAAGAAACAAGGGCTTCTAGGGTAAATGGTTGATTTCAGGGCTAAAACAAGAAAAACACAAGATGAACCAGGAACATAATGGGGTTCCAGAAATTAGGAAATGAACAAAAAAAAATGGGGCTTATAAAAAGAACACAGGAACCAACCTGAAGGTGCTTGTAGAAGCCAAAGTTGGAACAATCAGAGCAATAAAATAAATAATAATAGTATGGAATTTTAACTAAATATACATGAGTTCATACTGATATAAACAGTTACACAAATAAATACATAAATGTGGAAGAGAGACATCTATTCCCCACAACAGAATTCCAGGATTAACAAGCTGTGGTACATGTACACCATGGATACTAAATGATGGAAGGAATGAAGAAAACAGAATCACCATTAGGCAAGCATCACAGTAATACTGTTGACAAGGTCCAATGATGGATACTAAAATTAGCAGGTTAAAGTTTAAGGAGAATAGGGTATTAGTACAACCTCAAAGTACCTCCCCCAAGATAAAAATAGAAAGATAGTAACTGTGATGATTAATTTTATATGTTGGCATGGCTAGTACCAGTACCCAGATACTTGGTTAAACACTATTCTAGTAGCTTCTTTAAGGTATTCTTTTGGATGAGATTAATAGATCAGTTGACTCTGAGTGAAGCAAAACTATCTTCCATATTGTGGGCCAGCCTTATCCATCAGTTGAAGGCCTTAGAAGAAAAACATTAACCTCCCCAGAATAAGATAATTTTTCCAGCAGATGAACTTTGGACCTTTGGACTCAGACTGCAACAACTCTTCCCTGGATCTCCAGTCTGCCAGCATATCCTGCAGATGATGGATTTGTTGGCCTCTAAAATTGTATAAGCCCATTCCTTAAAATAAATCTCTCCAGGCGGCGCCTGTGGCTCAGTGGGTAGGACGCCAGCCCCATATACCGAAGGTGGCAGGTTCAAACCTGGCCCCAGCCAAACTGTAACAAAAAAATAGCCTGGCATTGTGTCAGACGCCTGTAGTCCCAACTACTCAGGAGGCTGAGGCAAGAGAATCACCTAAGCCCAGGAGTTGGAGGTTGCTGTGAGCTGTGATGCCATAGCACCCTAACAAGGGCGATAAAGTGAGATTCTGTCTCTATAAAAAAATAAAATAAATAGAATACATCCTCCTTCTCTGTGTATGAGTGTGTATGGGTGCATACACTGATTCTCTTTCTCTGGAGAACCCTGACTACAGGGTTTACAGTGGAGACACCTGAAAGACAACTCCCTAATTATGGGATCAAGGTAAACAACACTAATAATAATACTGACGTCACAAACTCCTTGGTATGCTGCACTGTGAATAACACAGTATCATTTTTGTGGTATTCTTGCAAAAACTGGCTACTCTCACCCCAATCACAAGAAAGATACTGGAGAGACCCAAATTAAAGGGCATTCTATAGAATTAGTGCACATAGGTCAGTGGTTTGGGCACCGGCCATATGCATTCAGGCTGGTGAGTTCGAACCCAGTCAGAGCCTGCTAAACAACAATGACAACAATAACAATGAAATAGCCAGGCATTGTGGCAGGTGCCTGTAGTCCCAGCTCCCTGGGAAGCTGAGGCAAGAGAATCACTTAAGCCCAAGAGTGAGCCACAGAGGTTGCTGCGAGCTGTGACGCCACAGCACTCTACCGAGGGCAACAGTGAAACTCTCTCAAAAAAAAAAAAAAAAAGGGGGAAGGAGACATTCTACAAAATTACTGATCAGTACTCTTCCTAAGTGTCAATACTGCAAAAGTCAATCAAGGAAAGACTGAGGAACTATTTATAGACTAGAAGAAAATAAAGAGAAATTAAAACTAAATGCAACATAAAATCCTAAATAGAATTTGTTCTAAAACAGCAGAAAGAACGCTATTAAAAAATTTTATAAAATTTGAATAAGCTCTTTAGTTTAATAATATTGTACTAAAGTTAGTTTCCTGTTCTGGATAATTATATGATGACTATGTAAGATGTTAAGAGGAAATCAGAGTAACAAGTATATGAGTTCTCTGTACGATTTTTACAACTTTTCTGTAAGTTTAAAGTTAGTTCAAAAGTTTTAGAAATTGTAAGCAGTTTATGGGACTGCAAACTAATACAACCTTTTTGGAAGGAAGTATAGAGAAACGTCAAAGAACTTAAACTAGACTTCCCATTTGATCTTGCAATTCCATTACTGGGTATTTAAGAAGGAAAAAAATCCTTTTATCATAAGGACAATTGCACTAGACTGTTTATCTCAGCTTAATTTACAATTGCCAAAATGAGGAAACAGCCTAAATGCCCACCAACCCACGAATGGATTAACAAGCTGTGGTATATGTATACCATGGAATACTATTCAGCCACTTAAAAAAAATGAAGACTTTACAGCCTTTGTATTAACCTAGATGGAAGTGGAACACATTATTCTTAGCAAAGCATCACAAGAACGGAGAACCATGTATCCCATGTATTCAATTTTGATATGAGGACAATTAATGACCTAGTACGTGGTGGGGGGTGGGGGAAGGGGAGAACAGAGAAAGGAGGGAGGGAGGTGGGGGAAAGGAAGACCACAGAGAAGGAAAAAGGGAGAGGGGTGGGGTCTTGGTGTGTGACACACCTTTTGGGAGCAAGACACAATTGTAAGAGGGACTGTACATAACAAATGCAATCAATATAACCTGGTTTCTTGTACCCTCAATGAATCCCCAACAATAAAAAAAAAAAAATGTAAGCAGTTTCATATAATCAGTTCAAATTTAAAATATCTGTAATAAAAATACAAATAATAAATATTTGTACTGAAGATTAAGAGTAAAATCAAAACTATTTGTTAAGCAGGTGCTCTGAAGAAACTTCCTTATTAATTCTTCAGAATTATTTATTTATTCATTTATTTTTTGAGACAGGGTCTTATTCCATCACCCTGGAAGAAGTGCTGTAGCTCACTGCAAACTCAAACTCCTTATATCAAGTGATCTTCTGGCTTAGCCTCCAGAGTAGCTGGACTACAGGCTCCTGCCACCATGCCTAGCTAATTTTTCTATTTTCAGTAGAGATAGCTGGACTCAGCTCCTGAGCTCAAGCAATCCACCCACTTCAGCCTCCTGAAGTTGTAGGATTACAGGTATGAGCCACTGTTCCAGGCCCAGAATTACTAATCCTTCCATTTGAATAGGATGTCTGTGAAAACAATTTTAAAGAAAAAAATCAACTATAATCCTAACTAACACTTTGGGGAGTTGAGGCAAAAAGACTGCTTAAGGCCGGGAGTTCAAGACCAGCATGGGCAACAGCGAAATGCCATCAGTGACAAAAAATTTAAAAAAATTAGCCAGGCATGATAGCACACACTTATAGTCCTCCAAGCTAAGGCAGCTAATACAAGAAGATCTACTCAACCCAGGAATTGGAGGTTGCAGTGAGCTATGATGACACCACTGCACTCTAATCCGTGCAAGAGTGAAACCGTATCTCAAAAAAAAAAAAAGAGAAAAGAGGAAAGGAGAAAAGATGAAAAATAAAAGAAATCCAAACAAAATCCCTAAAAACTCAAAACTATGAATTATACGACACAAATCAGTACCTAAAATTTGAAGAGCAGTTAAACTATAGGTGGGTAAGAAAAAATATCATTTTTTAAAGATCAATTATTAAAACTTCCTAAGAGTTTCTTAAGACTTTCTGAAGTCCTAAGTTTTTGGGGGTTTTTTTGAGACAGAGCCTCAAGTTGTCACCCTGGGTAGCATCACAGCTCACAGCAACCTCAAACTCCTGGGCTCAAGCGATTCTCCTGCCTCCACCTCCAAGTAGCTGGGATTACAGGTGCCCACCACAATGCCCAGCTATTTTTTGGTTATAGCCGTCACTGTTGTTCGGTGGGCCTGGGCTGTATTTGAACTCACCAGCTCAGGTGTATGTGGCTGGCACTTTAGCCTCTTGAGCCACAGGCACCGAGCCTAAAGGCCTAAGTTTTAAATGGAATATGTTTCTGCAATTGTTCCAACTACAGAAAGGCAGATTGGCAAAAATTTTGTTTTGAGAATTTTGAAACCACTTTTCTCAGACACCCTGAGATGCTGCAAAATCAGAATATGGATCATAAAAAGTTAAATAAAATACTTCAAAAAAGATTGTTACATAGATAGAATTCATGCAATTATCATTTTGATCTTTTTTTTTTTTTTTGAGACAGAGCCTCAAGCTATCCCCCTGGGTAGAGTGCCATGGCTTCACAGCCCACAGCAACCTCCAACTCCTGGGCTCAAGCGAGTCTCCTGCCTCCGCCTCCCAAGTAGTTGGGACCACAAGCGCCTACCACAACGCGCGGCTATTTTTTGGTTGCAGCTGTCATTGTTGTTTGGCAGGCCCGGGTTGGATTCGAACCCACCACCTTAGGTGTATGTGGCTGGCGCCTTAACTACTTGAGCCACAGGCACTGAGCCTATCATTTTGATCTTAATAGCAATAGTAAAAGTAACCTGCATCTATAGAAAAATGATAAAATGTCCTAAAATATATATATACTGCAGGGCTGCAGCTGTGGCTCAAAGGAGTAGGGCACTGGCCCCATACACCGGAGGTGGTGGGTTCAAACATAGCCCCAGCCAAAAACTGAAAAAAAAAAAAAAAAAAACTAGTAATCAAACTATGAGATTCTTTTATAATCCCTCTTTTTCCCAAATGGAAAACAATTCTACCAGTGGCAACAATGAAACTCTATTGGAAATAATGTCAGATAAAATCAAGTTATTCTGCTCTCTAGAAGGTCTTTGTGGTTAAGTGGAAAAAACACTAGTAAAGTGAAGTAAGAGGAAACTTTAGATTTCCATGGTGGCACATACTTAATGATTCAATAAAAGATAAATGATAATAGAGCAAAATATCAATTTTTAAATGTTGTGAAATTAATGGTGACGGTTGCACAACTTTAGGAAAATACTAGAAATCACTAAATTGTGTATTTTAGAAGGGCAAGTAGGCCAGGTGTGGTGGTTCACACCTATAATCCTAGCACTCTAGGAGGCTAAGGCTGAAGAATCCCTTGAGTTCAGGAGTTGAAAACCAGCCTGACCAAGAGTTGAGACCCCGTCTCTACTAAAAATAGAAAAATTAGCCAGGTATGGTAGTGGGTACCTATAGTCTCAGTTATCAAGAGGCTGAGGCAGGAGGAGGATCTCTTAAATCCAGGATTCTGAGGTTGCTGTGAGCTAGGCTGAGGCCATGGCACTCTAGCCTAGGCAACAGAATAAGACTGTCTAAAAAAATAATAATAATAAACATAAAAATTATTTTAAAAGGCTAAACAATTGTGGCATACGAATTATATCTCAATAAAAAATTAATTTTAAAAGTTAATTTCCATATCCTAATATTGATTACTATTGTTTCCAAAATTCTTCCTCTATAAAAAGTATATTCATTTGAGCTCGGCGCCTGTAGCTCACTGAGTAGGGCACCAGTCACATACACCAAAGCTGGCAGGTTCAAGCCTGGCCTGGGCCTGCTAAATAACAACGACAACTGCAACCAAAAAGTACCTGGGCGTCATAGCATGCGCCTATAGTCCCAGCTACTTGGGAGGCTGAGGCAAGAGAACTGGTTAAGCCCAAGAGTTTGAGGTTGCTATGAGCTGTGACACCACAGCACTCTACCAAGAGCAACATAGTGAGACTCTGTCTCCAAAAAAAAAAAAAGTATATTCATTTGAAGTTAGTATCTAATTTATATAATCCAATAATTTGTAAGAAATGTTACAAAGTTCACACTACCTTAATAACACTCAAAGAAAACAGATTTTTTTTTTTTTTTTTTTGAGACAGAGCCTCAAGCTATCCCCCTGGGTAGAGTGCCATGGCATCACAGCTCATAGCAACCTCCAACTCCTGGGCTCAAGTGAGTCTCCTGCCTCCGCCTCCCAAGTAGCTGGGACCA
>CAUYQV010137989.1:0-18128 GCA_963574575.1 Galagoides demidoff
CCACCAGCTAAGGCAAAATTCAGCCCCTATATCTTACAGGGGTACAAGTGAAACTCTCTAAGAGTAGAATCAGAATGTTTTAAAACTATTACTGAGAAAATGACATGAAGGCTGTGTTGATCAGTTTGATGGAAGTATTTCGGATTGCATGTGAAAACCCCACACTGTACCCCAGAAGTGTATTAATGTACATAGTTACCATTCAATAAAATTAAAAAAAAAAAAAGATTTACTTCTTTGAAATTCTTCATAACCTTCTCTCTGACCACAATCAGCACCATTCGTCCACCTCTACCATCCAACTGGACTTGATGCCTTGCAAATGGGTTTCAACAACCTTTGCTTTTTTTGTTTTGCGTCTTTTTTTTTTCTATTCTTCTCCCAGCGTTCAAGATTATTTTTATTTCTAAATAACCTTTGCTAGTTATTTCATGTCATCTTTGTATGTTGTCTTTTTCCAACTTCCTCTAATAGTCTGAAAGATAGTTACAACAAACTATCTTTGGTGTATAGCAAAACAAAGCTCATGTCATATTTAGCAGCATAAATGTGGTCCCAACATTACAAGTGTAGCTGGCATGGGAAAAAAAATGTCATCTGTGAAGGTATATGAAATTAAAGAAAAGAGAGGGAAGAAGGAAGAAAAGGAGGGAGGAAAAAAAGAAAGAGGGAGGGAGAGAGAGAGGAAGGGAAGGAGAAAGGAAAGAACAGAGAGGCAGTGGAGGATCGTGGTGGAGACTGACGGTGGTGGTGGGGGTACATCCGCTTTAGTTCTGCTGCTTCTCTTGTGAACAAGTTGAGAGTTGTAGGCAATTTTTACACCATCTGAGCATGAGTTTCTGCATCTTCAAAATAAGATCAAAGGAATTCCAAAGGTTCATTTTAATTTGAAAATTCTGACTCTCTGACTCAGCGTCCGCAGCCTCAGAGTAACTGAAGCAGCAGGGACCGTGAGGCTTCTGTGAAGTGGAGCATCATCGCTGTGCTGCCTGCGGCCGGAGCCGCCTCCTCACACAGCTTTTATTTCGCACTACCCAGGCACAAAAATCTTTCTATATTTATGTTAAAAAACAAACCTGCAAGCTAAAGCTGGCACTCAGAATGCTCTGCCCTTCTTACCATTCTAAAACACATCCAAGCCATGTCCATGCCTTTCCAATACAAGAAGTTGTCAGTAACCGAGACCACATGTGGAGAACACCAAGCCTCCTGGAGTGGACACTGTGCCATATTTATCTATCCAACAAATACCTGTCGAGAGCTTATCTTGTAAGCTATAAGATACAATAGGCACTGGTGGGACACAAGAATGAGGCCTAGCTTCTTTGCTCTCTGAGTTTTAGTCTAGTAGGAGAGACAGAAACTCAACAAGTGTGTCTATCTCGATGTTTTTTGTAGCATGACAGAAAATCCAGCTCAACCTGAATCAGAAAAAAGAACTGTATTGGCTCTGTAGGTGAAGAGTTTGTCTGCAAGTCCAGTTGAGAGATTGATCAAGGTCTTCAGTAAGGATCATGAAGAGGGGACACACATACACCCCCAACACAAGCAGACACACACTCCCTTCACTACATCGTGGCCAACTCAGCTCCAGCCCCTATTTCTTTCCAGATTCATGCCCGTAGACAAGATGAATCTATAGTACCAACTACTTTTCTATAGCCCAGAACTGAGTTTCGTTAAGCTACACTGTCCTGACCTGAGACAAATGACGGCGATGACCCAGACATAGTGCTAGGGGTGAGAAGCCAAAGTGGTCAGGTCAGCATACGCCCTGACCTCTAGGAGACTCTCACTTTTGGAGAAGTTTACAGTCTGGCTACTAAGTGTTAGAAATAATCTCATCTTTCTGCTGTGATAAAATTTCTCTATGTCTTTGATCACTGTCTTTTTAACATGGTGGGCGAATAAAGCTATCTGGGAGTAGTATATTGCTTTTATTTTATATTATTTAATTGTGAGGCTAAGAATTCAAGTAGCACCTGTGTGGCCTACACGTAATATCAGTCCTTGACTGTAACTCTGACTAGATGATTTAATCTTTTGGCCCTGGATATAGGTCTACAAATATTATAAGTAAATATTTAATGGGAGGAAAGCGAAATACACAGTAAACAATTGACATTCAGCTGTTGCTTTATTTCCCTCTGAAGCCAATGCCACGGTCATCTTCAAAATATCCCCTTTATCCCTGTGTATGTTTATATGGTACCAGCTCTTCCAGGGGTGGTTTACATTTGTTTTGTAAAATTTAGATTCAGTCAAAAGGCCACACTTAAGGGCCTAGGAGGCTACATGTGTCCTTAAGGTCCCAGGTATTATCCATTTTATCCCCCCAAATTATTCTGTCACACATAGGTTGACATTTCTGAATTTAAGGAAAGTAGATATTAGTATGGGTACAGGAGCAATTGCTACATCTTAACTTGGGGGAAGATCACCTACATAAAATAAAATGCTGGGGAAAATAAAGTATAATACATGCTTTCTGAACTTAATTCTTTCAAGTAGAGATTAAATTGGCGATTTGGGCTTTATATAGTCAACTTTTTCACTATAAAAAGGAAAGTTTCTTTTTTTAAATTCCAGATTGATATGAAGGTACAAATGTTTAGGTTACATTGTTTTCATTTCTAAGGTAAAATTCAGGTTGTAGTTGAGCCCTTCATTAAAGGGGCTGCTGAACACCCTCCCGCTGTGCACATCAAAGAGGAAAGTTTAAAATTCGGATGAGCGGGTTGGTTGTTCCAAGGTCATCAGCAGAACCAGAATATCAGTTTAATGTCTGTGGTGCTGGTAACAGAACATCTTACTGCTGTGAGTCAGTTATTTTTCTCCCACACAACTCCAACCTTTGAGCTTAAGAATACATAGGTTTTGCAAAATCATGCTGCATTGTTTCAATGGAGTATCTTCTAATCAGTAGCAACAGTTCAAGCCACTCGGCAAAGTGTGTTAATCTTGTCCACCGTCCTCAATCTTGCAGAACCTTGGTGATATCTCCTGCAACTGAGCTGACACTAGGAGGTCACATGATCTAAATCTCTGCATCAGAGGTGCCAGGATTTCCTCTGCATGGAGCCCTAGATCAGGCCCTCCAAGCAAAGTGGATTTTCCCAACTCTCCTTAATATCCATGCTAGAAAAGAAAACTGGTAGGATGATAGTGAAAAGCAAAGAGAGTGGAGGTGAAAGTAGTCCCTGGCCCCCTTCCTTTCAGTTTAACTGTGCTTTCATCCTTTGAACTTGACATATGTCCTAGTCTCCTCAGCTTCCACTAGGAAACTCTCTGAAAGCTCTGGTCAGATTTCCCACTGGCTGCCTAAGGCTGTCTCAGATATAAGACATTCATTCCCTTTGGCAGGGTGTTATGCCTCACACACATAATCCCAGCACTCTGGGAGGCCCAGGTGGGAGGATTGCTTGAGCTCAGGAGTTCAAGACTAGCCTGAGTAAAAACAAGACCCTGTCTCTACTAAAAATAGAAAAATTAGCCACGTATTATGGCACATGCCTATAGTCCCAACTATTCGGGAGGCTGAGACAAGAGTATGGCTTCAGCCCAAGAGTTTGAGGCTTCTGTGAACTATAATGCATGGCACTCCAGCAAGGGTGACAGAGTGAGCCTCTGCAAAAAAAAAAAAAAAGAGAGAGAGAGATTGTTTCACTTCTGTTTAGGGACAAAAACATGGCATGGTATCCATGATGGGGACATTTAAAAAGAGAGTCACTAAGCAAATGACATGAAAGTTATGTTAATCAGCTTGATGAAAGTATTTCAAATTGTATATGAAAACAGTACAATGTACCCCATGTTTGCATTAATGTATGTAGCTATCAATTAATATAAAAAAAAGAAGCAAACAAGAAAAATTATTTTTTAAAAATTGCCAAGAATGGAGTTGAAAGGCTTAATGCTGATGTCATTGGAGGCATCTCCTTGGGAGCAGAGCGGTCAGGGTAGCATCACAAAGGTCAGAAGCAGCAGCCACTCCTTTTTGCAGAACTGACCTCAACCCCACTTCTTCCCTGGCATCCTCACTTGTCTTCTGCAAGACCTCTCATTTCTACCTTCTGTCACAAGCCACGGTGTACCTTTACCTGACCTTGGGGATACTTTGTGGTTTATGGCCAGGGATCCAAACTCTAATTTTCTCAGGTGAAGGGGCATAAGGAGCAGGTTGTGTAGTTTTTCTTATTATCTGTATGTCATACAGAACTGGAGTTTGACTCTCAGGGCCCAGAACTACCTAGGGCAGCCAGGAATAAAATGTAACAAAGGATCAATTGTGGACAAAGTCATTAGATTATGCTGTGACAGTCAGTGACAGGTATCCAGTCCCAAAGAAGCATGGCGTGGGCTATCTACTCCTGCCCAACAGCCCACACCAGATGTAATGGCTTAAAGCAATGATGGTCACTGACTCTCCTAATGAATCAGCACTTGGTGCAGGGCCCAGGCAGCTTGATGGGATCTAGAGGGTCACATTCAAGTGATTTCATATGGCTGTTAACCCAGTGCCAGTGCCATGGGTTTTGCTTGGTAGATGTCTAAGAAGTCCGGCTCTCTTAGGGAGAAAGGACAAGAGTGGGGCACCCATCTCACACTAATCCTGTCTTGAATGATTGCTCACACCTGGGGAGGAGGGCCCCTCCATCTCCCAGTCAAAACTTAGCATGCCAACTGTGAAAGGACACAGAGGACTCTTCCCCCGGGCCCAGTGACAGGTGCAGTCGAGACTTGAAGGTGATCTAGAATGGGCTAATTATCATGTCATTAGCTTAGATGTACACTGCAGTCCATTCCTCCCCCCTCCCAAAAATAAAACAGGCTTTCAGAGAGGGTCATGTAAGCAGTAAGACTCTTGTTCCAAGGTGAACTCTGAACCACAGGTAGGCCTTATTCAGACAGCGTGAAACAGAACCCCCAGCCATAACCAAGGCCTTTCTTGTCATGACAATGGAGGCCTGTTCATTGCCTATGGTGAACATATCTTATTCTGTAAAACTATATCCTGCTCTTACTCTGTGAACTTATGTTTGTCCTTCTCAATGAACTTTGTTTCATGCTTGCCTTATTTGGAGGTATCAAGTCATTCTTTGGCCAAGTGCATCCCAAGAACTAAGGATGCAAACAGCTTCCTGGAAACCCTATGGTTTAGCTGTGTCCTCTAAAAATCTGTATATTGAAGTCCTATCCCCCAGGCCTTCAAAAGCAACCTTTGGAGGTAAGATTTTTATAAGGTAATTAAGTTAAAATAAAGTCATTAAGGTGGGCCCTAACCCAGTAAGACTATGTCCTTATATAAGGAGGGAAGATTTGGACAAAGACATACCCAGAAGGAAGATCATCTGAAGACAGAGAAAGAAGATGGCCACTGACCAGCCAAGGAGGGAGGTCTTGATCAGATGTTTCCCCAACAGTCTTCACAACAGGAACACTCATGACACCTTGATCTCAGGCTCCTGGCCTTTGGAACTTTGTGGCAAATTTTTGTTGTTTTGGCCAACGTGTGATAATTCATTATGATACTCACAGTAAACTAATACAACTAGTTATTACCTTCTCTGTGTGGGGGATATTCTTGGGGTGACTTGAGCTTCCTCACAGCATGGCGGCCTTGTTCCAAGAATGGGCCTTCTAAGCGCAAGGAAGTGGAGACTGCCAGTGTCTTTCAGCTTGGGCCTGACAACGAGGATGGTGTCATTTCTTTTGTGCTCTATTGGTCAATAGTCAAGAGGCCAGAGTCAAAGAGAAGGAGCATAAACTTCACATTTTTATGGAGAAAGCACCAAATCATTTTGAGGCCATATGCAAAAACTATCTAAAGCATCGAAAGTGAGAGACCAGAGTCAAGGGCAGAACATAGCCTGTAAAGGATAATGCCTGAAATTTACCATATCTAGGCATTAAATGCTTAAGTGAATTATTTCTTTCTACTCGCACCATAATTCCATGTAATCCTAATATAGGTATTGTTGTTATTCCAAGTTTGAAACTGGAAAGATTAAGTGACTTTTCCGGGATCACACAGCTAAGTAATCGTTAGAATGGTTATTTGAAACCAAAATGTCTGACTTCTGAGCCTGCCCTTTTAACCCCTGGGATACTGCTGATGTGTCTTCCGAGATGAGCAGAATGCAAGTTTCTAGGCTGGAGTAACCTACCTAACCACTTTAAATGTGCACTTACTGGTTTCCCAGTTTCCTTCTAATACATGCCACCCAGATTTTCTGGTTTAAATGGAAAATGCAACCCACTTCCCCTCATTTCATTTTTTCATAAAAGAAAGAATAAAATCCAGCAAATTATATAAAATGGCCATAGATTTAAGGAAGAAAGATCAAGCCAGGTGAAAAAGTTTTTACTCTGAGAATAAACTCAAGTGCATCAAGTTTATAGGCATAAGTAGGAGAATAAATCAATTTAACTCTGTATCCCATCATTCTTTACAGGTTTGTAACAAGGTGTACTTTGTTAGATTTTAATCTGCCTACATTTGAGACAGCAAAGCTCTCCACAATCATCTTTTAATGGCATTGCAATTTATAGACAGTAACTAATTTCAAACTTCATAGCACTTGGCTTTTATGATTATTTCAAATCATTTAAATGCAAATGAATTTCCAGAGAGAGAAAACATCAAATGCCCTTGAGTGGCAACATGTAATAGAACCATGCCTGGAAGCCACTGCAGGATTCTGGAGTGTTCGGACAGGCTTGGATGGCAAAGCTGTATATAAGTGTTTGCTTAAATCCAATTTACATTTCATTCCACATTATATTCTGTTTTCTCATTTTGTCATTTTAATATGACTTATTTACTTAATCCTCCTCTGAAATCCCATGCAGTCGTCATTGCAAACCTAAGATGAGAGTTGGGAAAAAGAGGAATGACGGTTCAACATTCCCAGACAAGAGTCACGGACTCCCAGACCCTCTTGCTTCTCCTTCTCTCTTCACAGGTAAAGTCACCACTCTATCATGCAGCCCCAGACACACATGTGAAATTAATCTATTGCTTGTTCTTTCTACTTGAGCTTATACATTTGTCCGCTGAGCCAATGATGTTTCTGAGCCCACATCGCTCATCAACAATATGCATCCAGTATCAGGACAGAGAAGGCCGACCGCCATATGAATTCCTTTCAGCTTGATAGCTCACCAAGGGCTAGAGCTGTCACTGTGACAATCCATTTAGGGAAAAGCTGTGCATGGTATGTTCTTCATAGAGGAGGCAAGAAGATACCTTATTCTGTCATCTACGCAGTGTGTGCCGAGATCTGGGTGAGGTACTTGGGGGACAGGAATGATTAGAGCATCGTTATGAGCTCAGCTACTGTAAAAGAGAAAGATGTGATTGAATAGCTGTATATCTAGAGCTGTGAAGCTGTGCAAGGGTGTTGGGCATCTCTGAGGCTTAAAGAAAGTGGAGGAAAAGGAGGGCTGGATGAGGTGGAGGATCTTTCAGAGAACGAATGATTGATTGCATCCTCTGTTTTTGCTCCCAGTCCTTGGGGTTTTCCCTCTGCAATGTTTACCTCACCTAAGTTTTAGTCACTCATATTTGTCCCTTGTAAAGTGGCAGGTGCATGAAGAAAAGGGACAGCTCCATCCTGCAGACTCTGCGTCTTGCACCTTACTTAGTACAGGGCCACACACACGTAGTAAGAACTCAACAAATATTTGTTGAACAAAAGTGAATGTTGCTTTCCAAAATTTTAATCACCGTCATCAGAATTGTTTTTCCGCTAGTTATGTGGTCTTTTAGCCACCCCTTGCCTACCTGTGCTCGTCCCCACTTCTCTAGGTTTGCCTACCAGGGCTTCTGTTTGGACTCAGCTCTTTTCTTTTTGTTTTATGCTTTCTACACTCTTTTTAAATTATTTAACTACAGAGCTTTCTGAAATTTGGTTTTTATTTATTTTTTATTTTGGATTCATAGGAGGAAACAGGCAATTTGATTACATTGTTTGAGTTTGTTAAGTAGAGTCCAAGTTGCAGGTGTGCTCTTCACCCAGGAGGGGGGGTGCCCCCACTGTTTTCTATGGGGTCCATCAAAGGCTAGTTCAAAAATTTGGTTTTATCATACAAACTGACCTGGTAATTCCGCCTGTAATGTTCTCTCTACCTCTGTATTTCTACAACTTGAGTTATTATCTTCATGAATTTTCAGCACAAAATTAGTGCACTGTTCCTGGATTCATGAAGTATATGATCGTGTCTCTATATGAGTGTGTGTGTGTGTGTGTGTGTGTGTGTGTGTGTTCAGCATGCAATTCTTTATAAAAGTCCTTACTTCTTTTATTTTATTTATTTATTTATTTATTTTTATTAAATCATAGCTATGTACATTATGTAGTCATGGGGTACAGTGCACTGGTTCTATATACAATCTGAAATATTTTCATCCACTGGTTAACATAGCCTTCATGTCATTTTCTTAGTTATTATGTTAAGACATTCATATTCTACATTTAGAAAGAGTCACATGTACCCTTGTAAGGTGAACCATAGGCAAGGTTCCCACCAATCACCCTCCCTCCACCCATCCTTCCCCCGCCCCTCCCCTCCTCTCCCCTTTCCCCATATTCTAATTTTTTTTTTATTTTATTAAGTGCAACATGTTGCAAACCTCTAAGAACAGCACATCCAAGTCGTATCCAATATCACAAAGTAAAGTTTTATGATCACCTGAGCACTAGCCATTGTTCTCCATTTTCCAGAGGAGCTGCATAAGTGTCAAACACAGGAAGTGTGTATCCAGCACCAAGGAGCAGGTGGACAGATGAGGACCCAGAATTTATTCTCCTTACTTCCAGTCTGTTCTGTCCTCATGTTTCCAGGTTGCATCTTAGATGCACAATGATACATCATATAAAAGATGAGAATTCATGCCAATCAAATTCCAGAGCTCCCAGTCTAGCTCTTCAGAACTAGTTACTCCCTCATATATTCATCCTCAAAACTGAAAATCTGAAGTAGAGGACCTTCTCAATACCCTTATGATCAACCTAGAAGTTAGCCATTATCCATTTTCTGAGTTGGTGGCTTTTGCTGCCTAAAAGAAAAGAATAAAACATTCTGTATTTGGAAATTTAACATTGTGATATGTAACAGAACACACTTCTAATTCTCACATTACAATATAATGATATTTGTACATTAATTTATACTCCCAAATGAAATAGGCAAGAAATACAACATGTAGATTGCACCCCCAATCTTTTTTAGGAAGCTTAGAATTCAATTCGATACACTAACAAGTGAGACTCAAATTACAGGGAGAAAACAAGTCATCTATTTTCAAGGAGGTAGAGCTCACAGGCGTGCACACTGAATGCTGTGTTCTATAAGCACAGAGCTCATTCACTCATTTGACAAGAATTTCAGAAGGGTTTCCAGAATAATGCTTGGAAAAGATTGTGAGAATAAATTAGTTTGATCTCAAAAGTGATTCATTTTTAAAAAACTGAAAAATAAAAAAGACTAGGCGGTGCATGTGGCTCAAAGGAGTAGGGCATTGGCCCCATATACCAGAGGTGGCGGGTTCAAACGTGGCCCCAGCCAAAGGAAGAAAAGAAAAAAGATGAAGAAAAAGAAAAAAAAGTGATTTTTTTTTTTCCACCATAGGATGTGAAGGGTAGTAAGGAATAATGGCTAAATGCATAGAATCTGGAGTCATTGAGATCGGAGCTTACAGCTTAATTTCACCACCTTTGATGTGAAACCTGGATCAAGTTATTAAACACCCATAAGCCTCAGGACAATTACCTGAAGGCAAAGATAAATATAAATATTTGCCTCAAGTTCTTCGTCTGTAGCTTCAATGATACAATTTGTGCAACTTCCAATAAAGCCATTATAGCAGGAGATCAATCTTTATTAAATAGAATTCACAGAGATTTAGAAAGTTATATTGCCAAGATAATTGCTTAATAAACCACAAAGACAGGAGATAGAATGAAGTCAGAAAATACAGTTGAAGAGTAATTGACACTAGTGTTTCCAAAGTGTTTAGAAAAACATTTATCTCCTTGGATAGAATTGACAATGCAGATCCAAGTGCGTGATTCTCACGGTGATGCTAAGGAGACTAAGTGACTCCCTTGGTCACCTGATACAGAGGAATGGGTCTGGTTCTCGTGCCCATGGATTGTAAGTTCCCAAATCTTAATAAATAAATAAATAAAACCTCAAATTTTATGTCAGGAGACCTTACAAGTCAAGAACAAGGCTTGAATTTCAACGTGAGGCCAATAGGGGCTGCTGCAGAAATGAGGTTTGGAAGTATAAGAACATGGCCAATGTGGGGCAAGTTTACACACAGTAGGGTCCAGGTGACCGATGAGAAGAGAATGGAAGTGAAGGATCAGGGAAGCCCCTTCCCTGGAAAGGAACAATTGGCTGTGGTCTTCACGTGTGGACTAGGACTTGGTATTCTCATTCCAGAGTGTGGCTGTGCAGATGTGAGCACCTGCTGAATACATGCTTTAGGAGCTGCCTCGCATCCTAACTGGGATGGAGCAAGGTCAGTCTCTTGTGCCTCCCTCCTGTAGTGTATTCTACAACAAGCTGGACACTGGTCCAGGAGCTGGAGGTACAGAGACAAAAGATTAACCCTGTAAGGGTTGTCAGGACCTAGTACCGGAATCAAATAAAGAAAAACAATACTCTGATAATATGGTAAAAGATTAGAATAGGAGAAAGTACAGGGTTCTCTGAGATCAGAGTAGAAGGGTTCTGCAGAAAGATAGAAGTCAAGAAACTTGACTTGTCAAGTTTTGTGTCAAAGAGCCAGTCAATCTTACCACCAGTGCATCTGGCTCGGGACCACGTGGCCCACTCACGTACTTTGCAGTCGGGGTGAAGGTTTAGAGAGATCACATGAGTTGCCCAAATGGCTGTTCATTGTTACAAGTGTCACCTCAAAGCCTTGACACTAATGAGGAGTCCTCAGTTTTCTCCAGAGAGACCCCGTGGAAGGCTGTGGTATCCACAGCAGGGGCTGATCTGGGTGAGAACAGGAAAGGGAAGGAGGTGCGGCTTTCATAGCCTGGCTTTTCCATTTGGGGTGGTCATGCTGATCACGGGCAGCACACAGAGGTCAAGGGCCTGGTCAGTGTGATCAGCCTCTGCTAATTGACCTGTGTCAGACCCTGAAGAAAATACCCCCGGGAAACCAAGAGTCAGATCAGCCAAAGGCCAGGAGAATCAGGTGCCCTTTACAGGGCAGTGAGACTCCACAAAGTGATGGTAAAGAGGCGGGTGTGCAGTTCAGCCTCCTCTTCCCAGCAGAAGTGGCACTCTGGGGTCTAATGCCGCGTGAAGACTGCTGGGGCCCTGGTGGATCCAGGTGGATCCACATGACTTTGGTGAGCCAGGTGGTCTCCCACAGTGACACCTCGCTGGAGCCACACACAGGAATCTGACAGAATGACACTTCCCTCACTGAAAAGATTCAGAAGCTTCCTCCAGGTCAATACTGGATCCAAGATTATAAACATGAGAGTTCCTTGCTCAGAAGCAGCAGCCCCCCTGAGAAACACAATCATTCCCCAGACAGCTCATTCCTCACTCTCCTGAACGAGGAGTGCGGCAGTCTTTGGCATTCTGCATGCAAAGAAGTTTGCTTCCAAAGCAAATGCTTATTCCAAACACCAAAATATCAAAGCCTGAATATCGTTCATTGAGGGAGAGTAGGGATCAGACCATTCCTTCATATGCCCTTGTTCCCACAGCTGCCTCAGAAGCCCCCGGCATGGACTTAATTTAAAACAGAAAAAAACTACTAGATGAATAAAAATTTCAACACCATGCTTGCTTGTGCAATCATTCGCTCACTCCCCCTAAGACCCTCACCTTCTTCCCATGGCCACACATCATGTCAATTTTCTCAAAGTGGTGCCAAAACCCAGCATAGTGCCCAAAATAGTGCTTGAGCTGGGGTGTGGGAATGTGCTTTGCAAATTCTCAGAAACTACAAGGCCACTGCTGGAAGAGCCGAGTCTCGATTCACTCATCAGAATCTATTTTCAGGAAGCAATTATGTTCAGTGGAGTTGAAAGTGTTCTCAGTACGTTCCCTGGCTCCCAATAAACAAACAAAGGATTATTGTTTGACTGATGCCTGACAGACCCTTGAAATGACTCCCAAGCCCATTGTTGCTTGTCATCATTTTGAAATGCCCATCCCTCTCACTGGCTCCCAGGCCCACAACTCATTGTTCGTGTGTAACCATTGTCTGCAGCTCCTGTCTCAAACACCTGCACAGCTCCTTTCAATCTGCCACACAACGGCAGAATATAATTGCACTTTCATCTTCCTTAGGTATCATGTCTGAAGAAAAGTCTGGGGTGGGCCTGATGCTCCGATTAGATGGGCAGGCCACAAAATAATAAATTAAACCTCTGTCTTTCTGTGAAATCCAATATTTCACAATAAACCATTTGACATAGCTCTGATTGCATTGATCTGAAAGCGAGCATTGTAGCACACCAGGAGAATGTCCCCCTTTTACTATGTCACGCAGATGAAGAATGGTTTAAAGGCCCACGGCATAAGCTAAGTGCTGAGCCTCTGTCCTGGGTGCCTTGACTACCAGGCGAATCTTCAGAACATGCTTTGCTTGGTCTGTGAACTGAAGTTACCTAATGATGACGACCCACAATGTTTGAGAAGCATCCTGCAGGCCACGTGGTGTAGGTGTGGCATGGACAGCCAGACCCCCTGCCTAGGGGAGAGAGAGACACCTTCACTACTTCAGCCTCAGGTCATTCTTTTCACAGAGGCACCTTCTGCCTGGAGAGGACAAAGAAGGATTCACAGGGGGAGGGGAAACCCTTGAGGGAGACATGCAGGGCTGGGCAATGTCACCTGGTGCATCAGGGAAACGACAAGAGGGACCTGCACATGCCAGAGAGAAAGCACAGGCTTATCAAGTCTCTGGTTTTACGAAGTCACTTGAAGGAGCCCAGGGATGGAGGACTTTGCCAGACACGTGCAACCACAATCATCAGAGGTGGCGGCACCCCAGGTTCAATCCATCACTTTTCTGCCAGGACACAGAAAAGATGTAACCACTAAACCCTCAGCCATGGCTTCCTGGTCAGGCCACTTCTAAATAAACTAATTTGTAGTCTTTTTAATGAGCGATTTCACTTCTCCTCTTTGTCTATTTTAGCCCAGCCTCCGTGCATCTGGAGATTATCTTAACCTCATATCTTTCATTAAGTCACATGAGTTGCCAATCCCACCCTCGTGTGTCCTAGCAGCAAACTACATAAGCGAACTGTCTCCATCTCTGTGCGCATCCTTGGTAAAAAAGTTGCCCAAGAAGAGATCAGAGAGCCCCGTCATGCCCTGGCAGAGAGCCACTTGGGGATCACACAGGCTTGTTCAATAGCAGTTTCTGCAAAGGATTGATCCACCATCTTTGCTGTGATTTGCTATATTGCTCCTTGATCATACGACTTTTGCCAACAGAACACAATACAGGGAAAAAAACACTGGAGAATGAGACAGGGTCTAAGTTTAAACTCTCATGCTGCTACTCTCTGTATGAATAGAGGCATGATGTTTCTCTTCGAGTCTCAGCTCCCCAATCTCTAAAACGGGGATAAAAGCGCCTTCCTCTGATGGACCGCTAGACAATATACTTGACTCACTCTCAGTGCCTGGAGGTTAACAGACCCACAGACACACAGACACCTGATGACGTCCATGCTGGCACCTCTAACAACCCCTTGCCTAAAAAAACGCAACTTCTTCTCATTTCCAGGTGTTAAATGACTAAGAACATTGTCTTCCATCTTCTGTTTATTCCCACTAGGACATTTTCTCAGCAACTCCTTCTAAAACATTCTCTATCTTGCAACAACAGGATTCAAGCCCAGAGCAGCTTCTGACTCACTGTGCAACCTTAGACAAATGAGTTCCCCCTCACTGCACTTTCTTTTCTGTATCTAGAGTAAGCACAGTAGTATCTACTCTGAAACATGGTCAGGTGTTTTAATCTGTCCAAGCTGCTACAATAAAGTACCACAGACTAGGGGCTCACAGCACAAACTTATTTCTCAAGATTCTCGAGGCTAGAAATGCAGGACCAGGTTGCCAGCATGGGTTGGTTTAAGGGAGGGCTCTCTTCTGAGATGCTGGCTTCTCCTTGAATACATAACAGAAAAACGAAACAGGAGGTAGCACTCTGGACTCTTCTACGAGGGCGCTAACCTCACTCATGAGGACTCCATCTTCATTACCTAATTACCTCCGAAGTTCCCACCTCCAAATACAATCTCACTAGGTTATAGAGTTTAATATATGGATTTTAGGGGGACACAGACATTCATTACAAGAAGATGCCATGACATAGCCTGAAGGAGACACATAGGATGTGGGAGCTGCTATTAATAAACTGCGAACAATAAACACATATTAATTTATTAAAAGATTTATCAAGAATGTTAATCAAATATGAATTAATTCCTCTCCCAGTGTCTTCTGCCAAATTAGTGAAGCTCTTTTGTAATATGTAGGTTAATAATCAAACTATTTTTATTAAGCACTGGCAGTACACAAGTATCATACAAGGCATTGTGGAGAAAATACAATGTAATTATGGTCTTAAGAAACTACTATTTCCCTGTGGGATGATATTCCATTCGAGGTATGAGAGGTGATCGTTATGGGGGAGGTGAAGTAAAGGATGGTGATGGGATTGCAGAGAGTGGAGGAGAAGGCTTCTAGTTACATGAGTCCCTGAGGCTTCCCTGTGGGTCAAGAGTTTAACTTGTCTTTAACAGGCAGGCAAAGATAGATCCAAGGAGATGGGGGTGTAAATAGGTGAAAGCTTGCTGGTTGAGTGTACCAGAAAGAAAATTTTAAAAAATTTTAAAAAGTTAATTGGTTCTCTTAAGATTAAGAAAAGATTTATTGGAAAGATCCATATAAAGAAATTATAAGGCTAAGCACAAGGGAACCTGAGAAAAAGCCTGTCTATAGGTGTGAGCCACAGAAGCATGAACTGTTTCTCGTTGGGATACAGCCAAGAGATAAAGAGCTTTCAGCTGCATTTTATAAGTGGACGTCTCTGCCCTGGGTTCAGATTCTCAGGAGAGAGAATCAAAGTGCATCAATCAAAAATGGCCAGTGTAGGTGGGCGTGGTCACTGGGGATGCCTTTGTAAGCAAGGCAAACCCCCCCCCCCCCCAGTGAGGTGATCATGGGGCTGAATGTGGACGTGCATAGCAGAGCCAGGGATCTCCCAGCCAGCAGCAGCAAGGTCAAGAGGCTCAAGGAGCACAGAGAGAACAGCCGGCAGCACGCCCGGACTGCCCGCAGGAGTATGCAGAGGAGGGGCGAGACAATCACATTTGTTTTATTTTATTTCTGCCATTTTAGTTTGGTTTCTTTCTTTAATTTTCCCTGACTTCTGCTGGGATGGCTCTACTTTCTTGTTTTCTCAGTTTTTAGTATTGCCTCCTCCATGAAGAGGCTGTGTCATAGTTATTGTTAAGAGCACCCTGACCCTCTCTCGAACATGAATTATTAAGTAATGCCAGTCTACTTTTTTTGTCAAACTGATAGTAAAAAACCAATAATTTTATCATGTGATCTTTAAATATTGTATGAAACAGTGAAAAAACAAAAGCTGAAATGATTTTGAAGAAGAATGAAGTGGAAGGAGATACCTTACCCAATTTTAAGACTTAAGATATAAACACAATATTTAAATAGTGTGGTATTGGTGGATGATTCAACACACATAACTACCACAGAATAAAGACCCCAGAAATAGATCTAAAATATATACACTAAACTGACTTTTGACAAAAGTTCAGAGAAAATTCAGTGGAGAAAGAAAAATCTTTTTAGCAAATGGTGCTGAATGATTGCCAACCATCCTAAACCTCCTATCTTCTACAAACATTAACTCAAAATGAAACCACAGATCTGAAAAAGTAACACGCCAACAATAATTTGTTGTATATTTCTGTAAAGGTAGAAGAGATCTGAGATATTTCTAATATACAGAAATGGTAAATGTTTGAGGTGATGGACAGCCTAATTGTCAGATGTGGTCATCCCATGCATACACTTCATCAAAGTATCGCATATATCACCCATGCCCATAAATGTGTGCTGCTATTATGTCTCTATAAAACTTTTTGGACAGTCACTTAGGGAAGGTTATAGTCTTTATGTTTATCAAAAATAATCAGTTCCAAGTGACAATGGAAAGTGGAGCTAAAATTACAAGACCACAAATTGGAATCAAAAATAACATGAAACACACAAAGCCATATATGTTACAATTCTGTTTATATAAAATTTCCAGAATATGAAGATCTCAGGACAGAAAGTGAATTAGTGGTGGCCGGAGCCTGAGGGTGGGAGGAACAGAGAAAGCTTAACCTCTACAGGGTCCTCTGGACATTTTTGTCCTGAATATAATGATGGTTACACGATGTTGTGCATGTACTAAATGCCACTCATGGTGAATTTTATGTTATATATAAAAATATAGAAATACAAGAATATACCTATGCCAATAAATGTAAAATGTTAAACTATAAATCATTTAAAAGGGAGATTAAGAAAGAATCTTTATAACTTAGGATTGGGCAAAGAAATCTTAAAATGTTTAGTAAGCTTTCTAAAATAGAAAAGTGAATAAATGGGGACTTATCAAAATTTGGAATGTTTTTGCTTTCAAAAATTCCTGTTAAGAAGATAAAAAGACAAGCCACTAATAATAAAATACAGAAATCCAATTAGAAAAATGGGAAAATACTTCAACATACACTTTACCAAAGAAGATATGAGAATGGTAAATAAGTATATGAAAAGATGCTCAAAATCCCTAGTTGCTAGAGAAGTGCAAATCAAAACTGTGATATCCACAAACAACCTCTTAAAATAGCTGAAATAATACTGAGAGTACCAAGTCCTGGTAAGGATGTGTAGAAACTGGGTCTCCTGCACTTTGCCAGTGGGAACGTGAAATGGTGCCACCACTCTGGAAAACAGTGTGGCACTTCTTTTGCAGTTAAACGTACATTTGCCGTACAGCCCAGCATTGTCATTCTAAGAGAACTGAAATGTATGTTCACACTGCAACCTATGCACAGATGCTTAGAGCAGCTTCATTTAATAATCTGAAACTAACTACAAGCCAAGTATTCTTCAAGAAGTGAAAGGTTGCACAACCTCTGTTACATCCATACTACTTAATAATAAAAAAAAAGAAAGAAATCACCAGATGATTAGATCTCAAGAATATTATGCTGGATTTAAAAAAACAACAGACAGTCTCAAAGGGGAGGGCATACTCTACAATTCCATTTATGTAATATACTTGAAATAAAAAAATTATATAGATGGAGAATAGATTAGCGATGGCTATTATATGGGGGGAAGGGCATAATTATAAAAGGGTAGCATGCAGAATTTCCTATGAGGTAGTTAATTAGAAAGAAAACACCAATGAAGGGATATTAGGATACACAACGAGTTATTTTTTTTGACATTTATTTTATTTTATTTTATTTTATTTTATTTTTATTGAAGGGTAACTATGTGCATTAATGCACTTCTGGGGTACAGTGTGGGGTTTTCACACAAAACAAGTTATTTTTAAATGATATAAATAACATGAATAAGCAAATTGACTTTAAGAAATCATACAAATGTTAACATCCAAATCTAAACATGTATTATTATTTATTTATTTTTTTTTTGCAATTTTGGCCGGGGCCAGGATTGAACATGCCACCCCCAGTATGAGGCCAGCGCCCTACTCCTTGAGCCACAGGCACCACCCTGCACATATATATATATATTTTTTTTTTTGAGACAGAGCCTCAAGCTATCCCCCTGGGTAGAGTGCCATGGCATCATAGCTCATAGCAACCTCCAACTCCTGGGCTCAAGGGAGTCCCCTGCCTCCACCTCCCAAGTAGCTGGGACCACAGTCGCCTGCCACAGCGCCGGCCGTTTTTTGGTTGCAGCCATCATTGTTGTTTGGCGGGCCCAGGCTGGGGATTCGAACCCGCCACCTTAGGTGTACGTGGCTGGCACCTTAGCCAATTGAGCCACAGGCGCCGAGCCCTGCACATATATTTTTTAAA
>CAUYQV010137990.1:0-36395 GCA_963574575.1 Galagoides demidoff
GGAGGTAAAGCCTTCATCTTTCTTTAAGGCTGCATAATATTTCATGGTGTACATATACCACAATTTACTGATCCATTTGTGGGTCACTGGGCACTTGGGCTTCTTCCATGACTTAGGAATTATGAATTGGGCTGCAATAAACATTCTGGTACAAATATCTTTGTTATAGTGTGATTTTGGTCTTCTGGATATATACCTAGTAGAGGAATTATAGAATCAAATGGCAGCTCTATTTTTAGTTCTCTAAGTTTTCTCCAAACATCTTTCAAAAAGGAACGTATTAGTTTGCATTCCCACCAGCAGTGTAGAAGTGTTCCCTTTTCTCCACATTCATGCCAACATCTCTGGATTTGGGATTTTGTGACATGGGCTAATCTTACTGGAGTTAGATGATATCTCAAAGTAGTTTTGATTTGCATTTCTCTGATGATTAAGGATGATGAACATTTTTCCATATGTCTCTAGGCCATGCACCTGTCTTCTTCAGAGAAGTTTCTCTTCAAGTTCCTTGCCCACCCTGAAATGGGATCACTTGTTCTTTTCTTGCTAATACGCTTGAGTTCTCTGTGGATTCTGGTTATTAAACCTTTGTCAGAGACATAACCTGCAAATATCTTCTTCCATTCTGAGGGCTGTCTGCTTGCTTTACTTGCTGTGTTCTTGGCTGTGCAGAAGATTTTTAGTTTGATCAAGTCCCAGTAGTGTATTTTTGATGCTGCTGCAATTGCCCGGGTGGTCCTCCTCATAAAATATTCGCCCAGGCTGATTTATTCAAGAATTTTCCTGGCACTTTCTTCTAGTGTTTTTATAGTTTCATGTCTGAAGTTTAAATCTTTAATCCAGTGAAAGTCTACCATAGTTAATGGTGAAAGGTGTGGGTCTAGTTTCACCTAATAGTTTTTATCATCTTCACTTTTATTTTCTTTCCTATCATGTTCTCATCTCAAATCCTGATTTCAACACCTGTGTTTTATTTTTCTCCTACTGATTTTGGAATCTGAGTGAATTTAGTTTTCCAAATTTGGAAAAAATTACATTGGCTGTTTTAAAATTCTGAAAAAGTGGAAAAATGTTCATATCTAGTTGAGATTTTTTTCTTGGGTTACTTAAAAAAGTTCTTTCTAAGCTTTTTTTTAAAAAGTGAGAATATTTTAAAAAGCGCACATAGGTTTGCTTAAAAGGAATTCCTCCAGTCTGGGAAAAAGTCGCTCAGATCCAAACCATAAGTGATATGTAAAGTAGCATTTTGAATATTCATATTATGGTGTGAAAATCAGGTTCCCAGAACCGTAAGATTCACAGAATGAATTAAAATGAAGGCAGCAGTAAGAATGTCACTTCCCTAATGCACAATATTGCAGTGCTATCCAGCATCTTCTTTCCTAGATCAGATCACTAGGGAACAATCATGTGTACAGGCATGGCAAACATGCCTTCATTCTAATTATATAAGGCACTTTGGAAGGAAAACAAATTTTTGCTCACTATCTTTATGAATGAATTTTAATTCTAGTAATGGGACACCATTATTCTTGACCATTCTTGTGGCTTAGAGTGTTTTTACAATATCAGCATTTCACTTTGTTTCCACTTATTCTTGAGTCCTGGTTGAAATCGCCTCTGAAATGTATTGATTGGATGCGGTTTGCAGCCTGCATATCCACACTTCTTTATGTGAGGGCCCATTGTTATGCCAAATACTTCTTCCCTGCTTTCATTCATCTTGTTACCCTCCCTATCAACAGATTTGTCTCACAACAATATAAATTATCTTCAATTTTTTTAGTAGCAAAGAAAAAAAAATCAGACCATTTTACAGCTAGTATTTTACTTCACTTTACAAATGCATTTCGCATCCTTATTTTGGCACACCTGGTCAGCCTTTTTTAGCATTATTCATCTCCGTTTATGCTGTTAATGGATTTTCAATTGCAAATTATCTACAGAACATGTATTGGAATACTTTTTACAGCTGTATGAATTGATTCATAGATCTACAGTATTCAATCAGCCTTTGGCTTGTATCAACAAGTTGTCACTTTGGAAGCAGCTAACCAGAGGGAGCCCAATCGGATTGGTGGTTAACAATGATTCTGGAATATGCTTTGTGTAGATAGAACTAGAAGATTCTTTCACTGTGCTGGTAGGTTATACTTGAGGAAGAAAATTAGGAGATAGAATACTTAGAATTTTAAGAAGTTAGCCTTCAGAGGAAAGCTTCTTAAATATTTTAGTGTTCATAAAATAAAAGAAGTGATCCAGCAGATAAAATTAAATAAAAATTGTCATTCCAGAGAATGACAAGATCTTGTTATTGTTATCTGGCTGAACACTAAACAACAGTTTGAAAGAAAAACTAAGTGGGTTTCTTTCTTCTAAACCAGTGCTACTCAAAACGTGTCCATGGATTATTACATGAGTTCTTTGTTCACACAAGATGAGGGCAGAAATTGAGAGTGGAAACTGTAGCAGCGTTGTGATGTTGCTGTGACCTCCAGGTATATGACCAGTGGGTTCATGTTACTAAATAAGATATACGCCAGTGTGGAGATTGTTGAGATCATATGTACCCAGTCATGTTTAGTAGGTGACTGAGGTGGTTTCAAAACAAAAAGAATCAGATGACTAAGATAAAGTGCTATCAATACATTGGACAAAGGCAATGAAAAACTTAAGGCAACCGATCTCTAATTTAGGGAGAAGTGTGACAGTAAGAAGGCTTTCTTGGCAGCACAAAAGGAGACTCTAAATCTTTCATAGCTGGAGAACAAACAGTGCTGAGAATCAGGCCCACAATAGTAGAACTTCAGAGAAGGTTGCATTCTGAGCCTTATCAAGTCTGTTCCAAAGTGAGGACCCTGGTTTAGATCGAGTGTACCCCAAGACTTGGGACAGTGACTTCTGGGTCAGTGAAACTGTCCATCTCCCTGAACTCCCTGGCTCTGTCCTTCTGATGATGGGCTGGTGCTTCCTGCCTTGTTTGGAGGTGATGTAGGGGCCTCTCCCCGCACATGACAGGTGCTGGCTTCAGGATGAAACCCCACCTCTCCTTTTGGCCACCAGAGCAGTAAATGTTTTCAGATTTTAACATAACTTGGCCAGTAAGGTACTGAGTCACCTGAGGGAAAAAAAGGATTCTGCCAAAGGAGCTGCAAGACCTGGCTGTCACAGACCAGCAGAGCCAGGATACGTATATGGCTTGGATCCTGAGGGTGCCGAATCAAGGGGCGATAAAACATGAAGTTGGGTAAGGAGAACTGATCAGAATGAGAGCCCCCTCCTGTGATATGCATTTAACTTCTACAATACAGGAGGGGACCCTGGGAGACTCTGCTATCAAGCTGCTGGGTTGACTCTTAGAAGCTCAGAGAAAGCAATAGGAATTGGAAATGCTAGAGCTGCTAGGGCAGATAATAGAAGCAAGAATCAAAAAGCTCAGAAAAAGAGGGCATGTTAGGGTGGATGTACTGGGGAAGGAGGAAAATTGGCTGTATTTTCATGACTCTTGGTTTACCAAAGCAATACAGATGCACTAGGGAGAGGGCAACGGCAGCCCTGAGACCGGTGGTCATGCCCTCTGTAGCTGGAGTTGACGGTGGGAGACACTGCTGCAGACCCGGCTTCCTGATGGCAACACGGATGATCAGATCCTGAAATAAGAGAGGCTGGGTGGTGATGCTTCATCAGAAGCAAAGTGCGTGAAATTGTTGTAATGAGTGGCCAGGTTGGAATGTCAGCCAGGAGGCATAAGCCACAGAGAGGTACAGAGATGATTATTAGAACACGGTGTCCCTAGGGAGAAGAGAGGTGGGCAGCCAGCAAAGCTATTGTTGAATTGATATAGTCACAATAAAACAAGGACGGATCCTTGGGAGGCTGAAGGCAGCTTGAAAAATAAAATGTCATGAATTCTTGCCATTTATGGACGTAAGGCAGTTTGAAGACCCTGAACTCTGGAATAAAGGAGAAACAGGGTCCTCAGGAGGAAGTGCCCTGCGGAGCCATGGCAAGTGTATGTGGTAATGATAATCCTGTTCCCCAAGGGAACCTATAGCCTTTCACGTGGGTGTTGTATACTAGGAAAGGGGGACTACCTGGACATTTGGAGGACTCCTAGATGCAAGCTCCAAGTCTACACTGACATAAGAAGACTTGAAACATAGTTATGATCCCCTGCTAGAGTGGGCACATGTTGGGCCAGGTAACACATAAGTGGGGTCCCAACACAGTTGAGTGGATCTATGAAAAGATCATTTCTTGACCCCCTAATCACAGTGGGTATGTTGGGAAGATAGCAGACATTTTATGTTTTCTTCTTGGACTATGGAGGAAAGATCTGTCAGTACCAAAGATAGTTGGTAAGACCAAGAGGGAATCTGAAATTTTTCACCTTTCCTGGACAGGATAGTATGTGCAAAACAATATCACATCCTAGAAGAAGGGGTAGAGAGCAGAGCTACCACTAAGGACTTAAAGGACAGTGAGATGGTGGTCCTCATTACTTAGTTCACCAGCTCTGCTCCTCCTGAAACCAGAAGCATCTCGGCAGAAGATGGAGGATCACTTCAAATTTAGTGCAGTTGTCACCGATTACGGCTGCTCTGTGGTGCACTAGGTATTTGCACAGCCTCATGTACATGATATGTAACCATCCATCTGGCAAGTTTGTCCTTTTCCATATGTATTAGGGAGACTCAAAGCATTCTCATTCATGTGGTGGTAGAGTAGACACGAGGTAAACACTCAGGAGCCGCCTTCTGAAATGATGGGCTGTGACCACTGGAACACTGTTCAAAACATCATGTTGGTTCACCATATAGAAGAAAGCACGTTAATTAAACCAGATAAATAAGAACGAACAAGTGTGTTGGAGCCATTGTAACACACATGCTTCAGAGGGGAGAAGGCAGAACATTATGGACATAAAGGACCTGACATATCAAAAATTTTTAGGATCTGGGACATGCTGGACCATCCTTTTGAAGGTAATGGACAAGTAAGTACACCTCATCCATCCCACCACCAAGGCTTGCCAGGCCTCTCTGGATTTTGGAGGCAGCATTTTCCCTAGCAAGAGATGCACCCTGACCTATTTATTGGATAACACTGGAGACCTGCAAGCTGGGAATGGGGTTTCGAACAGGAAATGGTTCTGTAGCAAGTCCAGCCGTGGTGTACAAAGCCCTGCTGCTTTAGCCTTAAAATGCAACATACCAAATAAGACTGGCAGTGTTTGTGGTGAGACAAAGTGTCATATAGAGTTTATTACAAGTTCCAGTAGGAGAAACAAAATTCTGGACATGAGACATCACTGACCCTGTAACCCGAGCTGCTCATTATAAGCTGTGTTCTGTCAAATCTATCAAGTCATGACTTTAGACAGGCTCAGTGGTGATTCGTTATAAGATAAAAGTGGAACATCCACTTTTGGCCATGAGCAGAGCCAGAGGGTTCAGCTAAGCTGCATGAGACAGTGGCCTAGACCTCGTGGTCATCCACCTTTGTTGCACCAATGCCTTTCCCTCAGCTTGCACATGTGGACACATTAAGGGGTCTCTCATGATCAGTTGACAGAGCCCAGAAAGGCCAAGCTTGTTTTACAGATGAGCTGGCTTTGTATGTGGGTACAAGCTGAAAATAAACTAATGGTACATTTTAATCTCATTTGAAGGTTGTTCGGAATTAGCAGCAGTGGGAGAGCTTTCTGGAGCAAAGACTTGGGCACTGTATCTGATCGTCCACTGTGGAAATAGGTTCAGCCCTAGATAAGAACACATGCAGAGGGTCCCCAAAAATGGATGCGCATTTTACAGAAGGAAAAATCTGTATTGAAATTGTAATCTTCAACATTTACCAATAACAAAAGATGAATACAAGTCACATTTGACTTCAGCAATTGCAAGAGATGCTCCAAGTGGTTACCGTCAGCATCCAGACGCTTCTGATTATGGTGAACTTCTGTTTGAGCAATGTTGACCAAAGTGTCCACTTGTATCAGTGCACATGCTGTTTCAATTTCTTCCTGAAGTACAGCTAGTATAGCTTGTAGTTTTCTCCAGTAGAATACATCCTTTAAGGTCCCGCATAGGTAGAAGTCAAGAGTGTTACGTCAGGAGAAGGTGGGGGAAACTCCACAGCACCTCTTCATTCTACAAGGTGTATGAGGTAAGTTCTCACATCATGGTGCACGTACTAATTTGAGATGAAAACTTTCTGTTGTGCTGTTGTAAGAATGTGTCATATGCTTGTTCTGCTAACTCCTGTCTCACGTGCACACTGGTAGACTTCTGGGGGAGTGTGTAAACTTCTCCAACATCACAGCAGAAGAAGTAGGACTTGTTGTTGGGTGAAGCCTCCTGGATCTTCCCTTGTACACGTCACACACAGTACTATACATCTAAAACTTTTTTCTTGAAATTTCAGATTAAGATAAGGGTATAGATGATGAGGTTACATTGTTTACGTTTGTTAGGTAGAGTCCAGGTTATAGGCTGTGGTGTCCCTCACCTAGGAGGTGTGTCTTATACATTGTGCCTATTAGGTGAGAGCACACCAATCTCCCTCCCTCCTCCCCTCCCCTTTTTAGGCTTCCCCCTTCCCCCTACTTGAGTTTAATTGAGTTTTCTTTTATGTGGACAAGTATTTGTTCATCTACTGGCATCATATTAGTATTGAGTACATCAGATTTTTGCTTCTCCATTCTCTTGGTACTTTTCTAAGTAGAATGTTCTCCAACTCTATCAAGGTTAATACAAAAGAAGTGAAGTCCCCATCTTTTCTATAGCTGAATAGCATTCCATGGGATACACATACCACAGTTTATTAATCCATTCATGTGTTGATGGGCATTTGAGTTGATTCCACATCTTGGGGATTGCAAATTGAGCTGTGATAAAGATTCTGGTGCATATGACCTTATGGTAAAATGTTTAGTGTTTTTTTTTCTCTTCTGACTAGATACCCAGTAATGAGATTGTGGAATTAAATGAAAGGTCTACTTTTAGTTCTTTGAGGATTCTCCATATCTTTCCAAAGAAGTGTATTAGTTTGCAGTCTCAGCAGCAGTGTACAAGTGCTCCCTTTTCTGCAGCTTTGGGACTTTGTGATGTGGGCTGTTCTCTTTAGGATTAGGTGGTATCTCAAGGTGATTTTGATTTGCATTTTTCTGATAATCGAGATGATGAGCATTTTGTCATGTGTGTGTTGACCATTCATCTGTCTTTTGGAGAAGGTTCTGTTCATATGTTTTGCCTAGTGATAAGTGGGATTGTTTATTTTTTTCTTGCTGATTAATTTGAGTTCTTGGTAGATTCTGGTTATCAACCCTTTGTCAGACTCATGACACGTAAATATCTTTTCCCATTCTAAAGGCTGTCTGTTTGCTTTAATTGCTGTGTCCTTAGCAGTCCACATACCTCAAATTTATCAGGAATGTGTGCAGCTGTTAGATGTGTCAGAAGTTCTATTGAATACTTACACCTCCATTGTTGTACTTTCATAATGTTCTTGAATTTAAAATACCACTTCAAAATGGTCATGTGCTCTTTGAACAATATATGTGCTTCTGCCATTTTCTTTGACTGTCCTGCCTGTCACATGGTGACACCAGCATTCATTTGATTAAAGTTATCTTTTGAGCAAACATCATACTACACATTGCTACTAGAATTTAATTCAAGATTGAAAAGTAATATATAGATAACATCTCTTGAATTTGTATGTATTTTTTGGCACCCCTAGTATATACTCATGGGTGGAGGTGAATGTCTTAGTTGGCTTGTCTAGGGCCTGAAATGAGAAAGACTGGACGACTAGGGACTTGAAGGCCTATGAATGGATCTATGGGATTGGTGGGCACAGAGTGTGGTCTTTGTAAGCCAGGATAATGCCGGTCAGTGAGCATCTATCATGGAAGAGGCACTAAGCAGACAAAGAGAGAGAATATCTTGGCCAGGTGATGTCTGCCAGCCTGTGTCATCAGCCACTCAGATGCTGGTCCAGTGATCTTACATACGTGTGCTATGATGGAGGAAGGGGACTGTGCACTAGGCAGGATGGGCTTCTTCTCACCAGGGTGGATCTCTCTGTACTGCTGCTGCGTGTGCACCCTCCTGTGCAGAGGTGGGTTCTGAACAGCTGTAATAACACCATCCCTCACGGACAGCAGTCAGCTGCTTGACGGCAAGCTGATTACACTGGAGCCTTTCTACCCTGGTGATTTATCTTGACTGAGATCAACATACATTTGGGGTGGGGCTTGCCTTTCCTGCATGTGGTGCCACAGCCAGCACTAGTAGCCAAGGATTGCTATGAGACCCATTATCCTTGGGCATAATATTAACTAAAATGAGGGAGTCTATATTACTATAGTGAAGGTGGTGAGGCCACGGCACATGAGTGTGGGGTCCCCTGGTTGTACAATAGAGCCAACAACCTGGAAGAGGTCAGTTTGGTAGAATGATGGAGCACCCTTACAAAGATGCAGCTGTGTCTTCACTCGGTGGGTGCAGTGCACATTCTGAATCCGCAGTTCTTAGATGCCTTGCAAGGGTCTGGAGAAATAAGGAGTGGCCCCACTTACAGTCACCTCAGTGACCATTTTGGGAATTAAAGCTGTCTCCTCATGTTAGTCTGTAAGTCTAGAGGTCTGATTCCTAGACAGAGGTTGCCTCCAGCAGAAAGAATTTAATTAAACTCTAGTTTCTGGTCGCTCCTTACCTACTTTGAGATATTCACATGAAGACACTAGCAGATCAGTCAAAGAGTCATCACCTAGTGGGGATAAGTGGCCCTGATTGTCAGGAGGAGGCAGGGACACTGCTTCATGATGGGAATAGAGGATGTCACCCAAGTGATCTCCTGGGAATTTGTTGGTAACCCCCTGCCAAATGGTTAAGATCACAGTTTGCAGAAGACATTGTGAGCAGGGGCCCAGACCCCAGAGGGATGAGGTCTCTCACTCACTCTCTAGCCTGCTGGATAGAGATGGAAATCTAGATGAGTAGGAGAAAAGAGAGACCATGAGTGTCACTCGTGCCCTCGAGAGCGCTGCATTGTAGTTCATGCCTCAGTTCTTCCTGCTAGAGTTTCCCCAGGAAAAAGGACTTGCCTGAATCCTAAAGGAGCAGTTTCCAAAAACGGTGAAATAAGTGAGTGCAAATATGTTGATGTGGGGCATGCTGCCTCACCTGGACCTGCTGCCCTCCACGCACTTTGGGAGAGAGACGCCTTCCTCAGCTGCTGACAGTGTCAGGGCAGATGGCTGCAGTCTGTGTCCCTCTTCTGGAGCTGCCTTCATGTTTCTGGTGTGCTTTGCCCAAGTCCATCCCCTTCCTGGGGGCCTGCCTGCACCTATTGTAGTTGGACACTGGGGTTTGAAGCTCTAGCTCCTCACCTCAGTGGGGGTAAGGGCTTCCCTCTCTGAAGGACCCCCTGAGACCTAGAGCTCTTCGTGGGGTCACCTGAGGCCTCTCTTGCATCGTAGTTCAATTCTTGGCTTTGCCCAATCCTGCTTCCTTCATTGCTTTGCAAGTATTGTTTCCGGAATTACCTACTCTGCAAATCTCCTACGAATTGTCACCATAGAATCTGTTTCTAGACACCTGAGCTAAGGCAGAGTGGTTGGTTTATTTTAAGGGCATCTAGAAGCTTCCTTTAAGTATTACCATACATGTGGATGGTGTCCCCTCTTTGCCTCATATGGGGTTTGTTCTCCTTTGGGGAAAGGTTTTCCTTAGAAAAATGGAGATGAAATTCTAGGAGAAAAGATATCTCAGTAGGTATGGTTGACTTAACCACTCAGCAAATGGGCTCTTTCTTGATAGTTGTTATGTTGACTTCGTAGCATTTAATCACATTTAGAGGTTATAAGAACTAATGTTTATTTTAAATAACCAATGGCTCATGCTTTGAATCAATAAATATTAATACTATCTAATAATTTATATAAACACTAGTGATGAATAGGGATAAAATGAAAAGAACTTGGAAGTCAGAGATCTAGGATATAAATCTCAACTTGCCATTTACAATATGTGTGTTGGACAAATCAAATTTTCTCAGCTTTAGTTTTGTTAATCTCTAAAGAGAAAATAATGCCTATTTTGTGAGGATTTCTCCCTCTTTTTTTTTTTTTTTTTGGTGAGAATTAAAGAAGGGCTCCTGGGCCTGGACTTACAGGCATGACACATAAACTCATCATTTTGGTCAACAAACATTCATTCGGCTCAAATCTTTATTAAGCAGCAAATATTTATTATGTGCCAGGTCTCGTACTAGGAGCTTGGGTAGATAGGTGGACGCGCCATGATTCCTCTTTTGAAGGTGCTCACATTTCGGAGTAACTGGCACATATATCAAGAAAAAGGAGCTAGATTTGAGACGATTGACTTACAGATTTTTCATGTGTTCAGCTTGATGAATAGCAATGTTCCAGATTTTCTGATCATTTTTTTTTCAAGTAGGCAGGCTGAATTTAGAGTATGGTACTTAGATGGATTTCTAGAAATCCAAGCTGTGGGAGAATAACAACTCCCTGAGTGAGATGGAGAAGATTGCATTTCCCAGAACTGTTCCTGGGCAAAGCAGGTTAGGTATGTGAGGGGCCCGAGCTGAGCCAGGGGAGTTGATATTAGAACAGGCACCTCTGGGGTGCACTCTGTGCTTGTGCTTCATGGTGGTCTCCAGCCGCACCTCTGCCATGCCTTGGGCAAACGTTTAACATACACAGCTTTGAAGAAGCACTTGTTCAGGAGCCTGTGGTGTGTGCCCACGTGTTTTAATAGAGGCCATTCCATCATCATTTTCAGTAGGACACCCAGGAGTCGAAAGTCAAGATGGCAGTGGTTTGTAGGCCCCAGGGATCCAGCCCTCTCAGTCCCCAGCTTGCTTGATCACACCCCCCTTCAACATTTAAGTGTGTGATTCTGAAGCACTGGCAAAAAAGAGACATATGACAGTAGCATAAGCTCTTAGCATGAATTTTATTTAAACAACCTTTGGAGTGGTCATTTTGTTGTCATAGTTGCTCCAATCAATGAGATGGATATAGGGTCTTGGGGCTGCAGCTGTTTGTCTGATCATTTAACCTTCGGAAGCAGATTTTATTAAAGTGTTCCTGTTGCTGAAAATGAATTACAAAGCTTTCCTTTTTCTGTAGGAAATAAGAATGCCCAGATGAGATTACATGGCTTCCTATGATATCTAAATAAGATTAGTTTGCTGAAGATCACATTAAAATCCCATTAAAGAGACAGTTCCGCACCAGCCCCTCTTCTCCTCAGGCAAGTTCTGAGCAAGTTGATGAAAATTGCTCAGGGATGACACACAGACATTGAGCACCCTGTGGAGACAAGAGGGTGGTGGTGGAAATATTCCCCCCACCGTGTTCATCACAGGAGGAGGATTTGTGTACATGGCCCATTACTTACAGATGGCAGTTCCTGACTCTAAGGAGGGAGGACTTTAGGAAGGGAATGGTAATAAGATGAAAGGATCACAAGAGGGAGGCATTAGGGTCATCCTCAGAGAGGACCCAGGAAATCATTAATTCATTTTTTTGTGTGACAAGGATAACAATTTTACCGTGTAAGTATTTATAGCCTACCCTCAAGCCTGCTTCTGAGAAGGGATTCTTCACTCCTCAGAGGCTGCTGAGCCTAAACTTTTGTTGTGCAGATCTAAGCTATCAGTATAGCTTTGGAATTAGTACTGAGAAAAGATAAATTGATTTTCATTAGGAAGGGAAGTGGGCAGCTCTTATAATGCTCACATGTGGTCAGCAGGGTGGTTGGAATTTCTAGAGAGCAAAGAAGAGGCCTGTGGAGAGAAAAAAGCCGGGAGAGAGAGAGGGGCTGTTGTGATTGCTGGGACCTTGGGGCGGTCAGGCGGATGATGAGATCTGCAAAGTATGACCGTTTACATCTCTTCAAAGTGCTTCTTTGAAGATTTAAAATGTGTTTCAAGGCTGGCGGCCATGGCTCACACCTATAATTCTAGCACTCTGGGAGGCTGAGGCAGGTGGATTGCCTGAACTCGTAGGTTCGAGACCAGCCTGAGCAAAAGCAAGACCCTGCTTCTAAAAAATAGCTGGGCATTGTGGCAGGTGTCTGTAGTCCCTGCTACTCAGGAGGCTGAGGCAAGAGAATCACTTCAGCCCAAGAGTTTGAGGTTGCTGTGAGCTGTGATACCAAGCCACTCAAAAACAAACAAACAAACAAATAAAATGCATTTCAATGGATTTTTTTGGATGTAGAATGGAGTTTTTTTGTTTTTTTTTGAATGGGTACAATGAAGCCAGGAAATGGGCAAACCTCATTTGTTCATTAATTTAATTATTGAATTTTCTTGAGTGCTAGGGATTTATTAGAGATCCAGAGAAGATGGCTAGAGACAGCTTAAGCAGATCAGTGCAATTCAGCACAATAGGAACTTCAACAGAAGCAAGTGCAGGAAGCAGACGGGCTGCAGGGTACCTTCAGGTGGACAGTCCAGGAAGGCTTCACAGAGGAGCAGAGAGACAACCCTGAGGGGTTAGTTTGCTTCAGGTTTGCCTGAGCTTCTGTGGGTGTTTACAGTGGTCTGCAAGACCGTATCTCACTGTCTGCTTCCTCCCCAAATTCTGGCTTCCTCTGCTGATGGGAGGGGGTGACTTATCAAACAATAGAAGTAAAAATGTCGGGGGCCTAAGGCAGCTACACACAAGCCCTTTTCCCCCTCCTCCTTCTCTGCTCCTCCTAAGACAAAGTCACAAAGAATCTGGCTAGCTGCAGACCCCGCAAATTCCTGTCAAAAGACCCTAAACTGAGTTAAGCTGTGGATTTTGCTCACCCCCCTGCTACCACATATAAAAGTGATCTCTTACTGCCCTCGGTGCAATTGCCATCTTTGCACTGCCCAGGACCATCACCCTGCCCTTTCCATAAACCTGGCCTGAACATCTCCTCTGAGATCTTGTCTCTGGGCACCATCATTTAAACCTTTCATTCAACATATGATGTCCTTGATGAACTTTTCTTTGAATACCTTCATGGAAACAGCTCTGAGGGAAACTTGGTTTATTAAAACACACATCTCACTTCTATTAGAAATTATAATTTGAAAGAATAAGTTCTCACAGTGCTTATATTTATTAATACCACTTAGCTTATTTTATGTTACTGTTGAAAAATGGAAGCATATTCAGTCACTTGAAATATTTTGCCTCTTTACCATTTTTTATTTTGATGTAAATATGGTTTGTGTTGTTGAAATTTTTATGTAAACAATTCAGGCCACTTATTTTCTATAGCCATAAGATCATAGTTTAAGGAAATATAAAATAAAATAAAATAAAATAATAATAGAACTGGTTAACCAAAAAACTGGCTGTTTAAATATGTGTATAATTTCCAAATGTCATGAAAATAAAATCAATTCATAATGATATCAACTCGATAACAGCATGTTTTTTCAGGATAGTGGCATCAGTGAGGGTGAGGATAAATATTTTTCTTTATATTTTTCAAAAGTTTCATTTTTTATTGGAACTTATTTTAACTAAACTTATTCATTTCAATTTCCAATGAAAATAGCATTTTTCATTGGTAATTGAAAAAAATTTGAAAAATGATAAATATATATTGCTTATATAAATCAGGTAGAGAGGTCAACTGGATAATATAGTGTGTCTTTTCTTGTTTAACTTCTACTCAAGTCACCATAAATTTTCAGTACTGTTAATTTTTCCCCAGGCAATGTTTTAAAGTTGATATTAGGCCTTAAATCTTTGACATTCATGTTCAATTAGCTGAAAAATAATGAAGTTGTGCAAATAGGCTCACACCAGTATTTCTCTGATGGTGGTGGTATTGGAGATGATGAAAATGTTGATAACAGTGAAGATGGTGAGGGTGGTCATGATGATGATGACTTCAAAAGGCTGCCAAGCCCCAAAGAGTTGAATGGGGTCATCTGTGAACTCATTTTTTAAAGGTAGGAAAATAAAAATTTAGAAATTCATTCATATACTTTTATCTTCTCCGAGGTCATCCAACCACAAGCAAAAGGGGAGAAGAACTTGTCTTCAGCGTTCTAGCTCGTTTTTCTCTCCCCTTTGCCATGACGTTGTTATTGTCAAGGTTTCTTTGCTTGCCAGAAACAACATTGATTAATTTTTAGTGTGTTAGTTCCAGCATTTTTAAACTTTAATGTTTTTGCATGTTCATGCATGAACTTGGGTGGTTAGTCCTGGAAAATGAATTGCTCTTTGTTTCTTTTCACTTGGAGGTGGTAGCACTTGTGGGTGGTAGTTTTTTATCTTTGATTTTGATCACTTTCAATGAAGATTGGTTTGGGGGTTTATTTTTGTGTTTACTTTAAAAAACAAAAGTTAATTTCAATCAATAGAGGGAAATGATCCAAAACTATAGCAAAACTTTGAGTTATTTTGCTGAACTGCAGTTGAAACTTTCCATTTTCAACTAGTCTTATGATGGTGTAGACTCTTTATACTCCGGACTCTGATTCTTGTTTATGCTATGGGATAGTGTGTGATGTAGAAAGAGAGTGTCTACTCTAAGTTGCTAAGGGCATCTGGCCAGGAAGGAAAAATAGAATCAAATTTTATTCAGAGAACTTAAGTTTCCCAGATTTTACTTTTGGAGTAGGCGAGGAGAGGGCTAACACAAAATTAATCTGCTTTCTATGGTGTAATTCATCTGAATAGATCTTTGTACTTTGAGTGACATACTGTAAGCTGTGGAGATTACAATCTTCACATTGCTTTGTCCTGATTGAAGGTTTGACTTTGAAGAGGGTGCATGTCAGATGCCTTCTATTTTCACCAGCACCTCACAGTTGTCACTTGATTGATTAATTTGTTTTTTTCATCCTCAATTTCCTTTATTGTGTTTATCTTAAGACAGATTAACTTCAGTCAGGCATTCCATTCTTCCTGTGTTAAAATGGACAAACAGTGATTAATTTTCTGCCATTTGTTTTATGTATGAAAATGAGTTTGACCCAAATGTAAATGCATCATGTGTCTTTGACTTTCTGGGATACTTTAAACTTCAATTTCAGGGAAAAACAGATTAAATAAAAGCAAATAAATGATAAATAAACACTTTAAACAATGAAAGTATAATAAGAGCATTGCTTTGGAATTAAAGAATGGTGTAGTCCACTTCTCTACCGTTAGATGTCAAACACACATCCCAATGCATCAGCAGGTGTCGCTGTTGAGATACACTAGTAAAATGAAGATTACCCAAGTTTGAAACTGAGAAAGGGCTGTTGGGATGAATTTTATGAAGTGCTTTTGACTCTTATAAAATATATATTTTTCTGATACAAGTGTAGTACTTGAGTCCAATTGTCTGTCACAAATAAAGTTAACTCATATTGAATGTTCTATTATTTGGGGGCAGAGAAATAGAGGTACAGAGTGAAATAAAACATAGGGATTTATTCCTTAAATTTTGCCTCAACATTCCTAGATTAGTAGTTTGGAGAAATTAATGTTTTCTCACCTCCTTTCTTCCTCCTCCCATGGCCGGCTCACACCAGGCAGAACCTCTGATCACAAGCTGTCTTCTGTGTGCAGGATTCACTTCCAGATGGTGAGTGCCTTCATGGGAGCATTGATAAAGGAATGTGTCTATGTTATAGGCCTGATTTTCCGGAAGAGGCTTCTAAGTGAGAGCCAGGATAAATGTCAACATATTGGGATTCTAAGACTCTGAGTTTACAAGAGGTTTTTTTTTTTTAATCTCTTTTATTTTGTTTATGAAGTGATGATGTGGAGGTCAACTGGAGGGATTCTGTGGCTGGGTTTTAGGTGACTGATATGGATGGCTCAACTATTTTTGTTACGAATAGGTATCAGGTGTTTTGTCTTGCACTGAACATTAGCTGTCTCTTTTGGCTTATACAAAAATAGCCAATACGTCTATATTTCTTACTTTGTACCAGGTACTATTCTAAATACATATTTATTTACTCATTTATTGTTTATAATCTCTCTGTGAAGAACATAATGATATAATCCCAGTTTTATCTATAAAGAAACAAGGCAGGGAGAGTTAGAAGATTTGCCCAAGCTCATACAGCTAATAAGCAAGAGAGCTAGAATGTGAACCCTGATAGTCTGGTTTTGTATGTAATCTGATAATTTGATTATGTATATAAATTTAATTGTGCTCCATAATAATTTACTAAAAGGATTTTTTTTATTGTTTGGGATTCACTGAGGGTACAAAGAATTAGGTTACACTGATCGCATTGGTTAGATAAAGTCTCTCTTATAATTGCGTCCCTCCCCTGAGAGGTATGACATACACCATGACCTCCCATCCCCTGCCCTCCTTCCATAGCCCTGCTACCTCATTCCTGTACCTCCCACCCCACCTTGTATTAGCACATCTACTGTATTCATATTAGAATTGATGCTTTACTAAGAAGAATGTGTTCCACCTCCATCCAGGTTAATATAAAAGATAGAAAGTCTCCATCATTTTTTTTTTTTTTTTGAGCCAGAGTCTATGTCATCCTCGGTAGAGTGCTATGGCATCACAGCTTACAGCAACCTCAAACTCTTGGGCTTAAGAGATTCTCTTGCCTCAGCCTCCCAAGTAGCTGGGACTACAGTAAAGTCTCCTTCTTTTTTAATGGCTGAATAGGATTCCATGGTATACATATATCACAGCTTGTTAATCCATTCTTAGGCTGGTGGGCATTTAGGCTGTTTCCACGTTATAGGGATTGTAAATTGAGCTGCAATAAACAGTCTAGTGAGAATGTTCTTATGATAAAAACATTTTTTTTTTCTTCTGGGTAGATGCCTAGTAATGGGATTTCAGGATCAAATGGGAGGTCTAATTTGAGTTCTTTGAAGGATTTTTACTTTATAGGGTGGAAGGACATGCATTAACTTTTTGTTATTTTTGGAAGGCTGTCTGGAAGAGCAACCACAGGAGATTCATGGCTAGAGAAAGGAGGGCTGGGAGTACTGATAGCTTCTTTGATTAACTGAGGATGACTCTGGGTGATGAGTGATTTCTTTATTCTTGCAGGATGACCATAGCAATGAGCTCTTGCAAGAAAGAAAGAAGAAAACTCTGCCATCTTTTTTTTTTTTTTTTTGAGATGGAGCCTCAAGCTATCCCCCTGGGTAGAGTGCCATGGCATCACAGCTCATAGCAACCTCCAACTCCTGGGCGCAAGCGAGTCTCCTGCCTCAGCCTCCCAAGTAGCTGGGACCACAGGCGCCCGCCACAACACCTGGCCATTTTTTTGGTTGCAGCCATCATTGTTGTTTGGCGGGCTGGGCTAGGGATTCAAACCGCCACCTTGGGTGTATGTGGCTGGCGTCTTAGCTGCTTGAGCCACAGGTGCTGAGCCGCCATCTTCTTACAACGTAAGTTTCTAAATAGTTGCTAGGAGTTATCCCAACTGGATGCCTGAGACTTAAGAGGTTTGACAAAATGTACATAGCAAACTATAAATATTTTTTTCATGTTTATGGAGCAACAACAGTATCCTAAGGCTGCATAGATTATAAAAGACACCGTTCCTGCAGACAGATTTGAAATTTCTTGCTGGATCCAGATGCGTGAGTGTGCGCATGACTCATCCTTTCTTCCATTTCACATTAGCAGATATTCCCAGGGCAAACGATGCCCTAACATCAGCTTCTCTGATTTGATTCAATGTGTTAGTTAAGAGAAAAGTAGAATGTGCCTAAAATATTTTTTCTTTACATCAGGAATGATATTCATCAATTTTGTGTATGTAGCAATTAGTTACTTCCATGAGCTTTCCTTGTTGAACCCGGATGTCAGATGAAGAACTGAATGGGTGAGAAAGAAATGCTAAGAAAATCTGTTTACTTATAAATTCATCACTTGAAGTGCTGGCTACATATGTGGGCATAGTAGGTGATTTGAAAATTCCTGACATTCCCTGAGTGACTGTTAAGGACAGGCAGATGTTGTTTGTCACCTGCATTGGTGCGGAGAAAAGAGCTCATGATTAGTGAACCTCCAGGAGGGCGCAGACACCAGGCTCATCCTTTTGCATATTTTGTCTAATTTAATCTTCCCAGCTTCTCTGGAGGGTAGGTACTATTTTATGGACAAGGAATCTGAGGCTTGGAAAGGCTCTGTGACTGCCTCAAGGACACATAGCAAGTAAATTTGGACTGATTAAAATCTCATGTGGCTCTTGAAACTGAGCCCTGTCAATAGCAGATGACATACTTATATGCCATTCAGAGTCAAATATTGCAGTACCCTTACAACTTCCCACTGGTAACCCTCACTGGCTATTCCATTATGCTCTCCTCTTCTCATAAGCAAGAACTCAAGGTTACTCTTCTAGCTTTCCCCTAATAGCTCTGGTAAACACTTGATGACCGCAATGCTTTCACTGAGGGGTTAACATCTAAATCTGATACTGTGACGTAGGTCTTTACTTAGACCCTCATTCATCAGCAGGTGTGAACCTCTCCCTTCCCTTGGACATCACCACATTGCTGTGTGCAGGGTAGAAGGTGACATGCTCCCTACACTCCTGAAGAATGAAAGACTGCCTATATTGGGGAGGGGCTGGCAAAGAAATCAATCCAAGCTTGATAATTAACACGGCAGCTGGGGGCAGTGGGCATCCTTCTGAGGTCAAGACTGGCTCAGGAACCATGAGTAGGGCAATGACTGGGCAGCACTTAGTGACTTTCCCGGCTAGCTGGTCTCCTTCATGCCAAGCAGAAGTCCCCTTGGGTGCCATGTGGAGCTTGCACATCATAGACTTTTGACCCCTGGTTTTTAATGACATTTGGTTTAACCATGCTGCGGTGAAAATGGTTGTTTTCTGATGGTGATGCCGTAGTTAACCTTGTCCTTAGGCTGGGCACTAATAATTGGCCTAAATAATTTGAAATCACTGTGCATTTATAGATGACTGTGAACTATGGTTCAATTTTTGGCCTAAAAACAAATCTGAAAAGAACTACCACTTGGTATTTCATAGTAGAAACACTGGCATGAATATCAGGCCTGGGAAAGAACTGGCTCAGATACAGAAGTTCCAACAACTTGTAACACAAATGACTCACTGATTTATTCTATTGATTTCAACACACTTCAGTTGTGGGAAAGACACTCCACTGGGCACTGCAGGCCAAAGTCAGAAGTCAGGGGTTACTTGGCCCTGTGGTGAGGAAATGTCAGGGGGACCCAGTGGATTCTGTTTTTAAATTTACATACTTCTTCCTCTCAAATGGTCAGAGGGGGACTTTAAAGTCTCTGTAAGTGGAAGTTCAGGGCACAGTTCCAAACTTCTCATTACATTAGTGCCTGGCAGATGACCAAGAGTTCAAGAGAAACTCAGGATAATTAAAGAAAATACCAAACAAAACAGCAACAACGAGTCTGTAAGAGACAATCCAATGGAGTAAAGAAAGAGTAACAGATACGTGCTGGGGGTTGAGACGTGATAGTGCAATTTCATGGGGAATTGAGACTCATTTTGCCATTAACTAGCTGTGTGATTTAGGAACTCCCTTAATGTCTGGGGCTGTTAGTTTTCTTCTTAGAAGTGAATCTCCTGCTAGGAAGGGCCCCAGGTCCCATGTCTGCTGCCCAGTGTACTCCTGTCCTCGGCCTCCCTCGAGTACAGATGAACCTGGCCTCTCTCCTTCCACTCTGAACCCCACCTGGTCTCCCTTATGCAAGGGCATCACTCCAGCCCTCTTCCCCTCCGTCTCCCGCTTTATCATTATTTTTCCCTTTTCCTGGATCTTTCCCATAAGTCCTCAGCATGCTTAATACCTTTCATCTTCAACAACACTATTATCTCCAATCTCTTCCTATTTCCACCCTATTTTGCTTCATGTAAAGCTTCTCCAGTACAGTGAGCAGTTCCTCAGCTCCTCCTTTTTCACAAAATAACTCACAGCAGGCCTTTGTCCTTGATATTCCACTAAAATGTTCTTGTCAAGGTCACCAGTACTCACACATTTCCAAATCCAGTGGTCAATTTTCTTTCTTAATCTTATCTAGTCAGTTTTATAGCATTTGAAACCATTATTCACAACTTGCCTCTTAAAGCATTTTCTCTCATGGCTTCCAGGCCCCCTCTTTGGCTCCCTGTGCCCACTCTCCCGTACTAAAGGTAAGAGGGTCCCGTGGCTCAGTTTGCCATCTTCTGTGTCTCTGCTCACTTCTGAGGTGAACATGGCCCACCCTATTAATTGCACAATTGGAGTCTGACATACTGACATTCTGTCCTCATTTAGCGTCACATCCAAATCCATCATCGCACCCTGACAGAGCCTCCTCTCTGACATATGGCTAGAACCACCTCTCATTCCTATTCCCTTGACCAGCCAGCTCCGTTCCCCTTTATCCCTCAGCTGCTCTGCAGCAGAGACCTCCTGTTTGGCCTCCTAGTTTCTACTCTTTAACCCCTATGCTCTGTTGGTTGCCTAAATGATCTTTCAAAAAGTGAACCTGATCATGGTCCTTTCTTGCCTACTCTCCTCCAGTAACTTCCTCTCACAGTTACAAACAAATCCAGGATCTTACTATATTCTGCAAGACTCCACGTTACCTGTCCTCTGGCTGCAGAGGATTTCTGTACTGATTTCACCTTCTGTGTTCCTTGAACCTGCCAAGGCTCCTGGCAGCTGCCAGGGTGTGGCCCTGGCTTTTCTTTCACGCTGGAGCTCACTCCCCACGTGCCTGGGGAGCCGTTCTCTGGTGTCATCCAGGTCTCTGCTCCAGATGCAGCTCATCACAAAGGCCTCGTGTGATCCTTCTGTGTGATGCCAACCCCTGTTCTTCTCCACTGGCTTACCCTGCTTTATTTTCCTTCTCCTGCAATCATTCCATGCCCCCATATTTATTTGGTTATTGTCTGTCTCCTCCAGTAAGGTGTAAATAAGCTCCATGAGATTAGGAACTTGGTCTCTTATTCATTCTGTACCCCTGGCACTTAGAACACTGCCCAGAACACAGGAGACTTCCAATAAATTCTGGCTGATAGAATTAATGAATGTGAGAACTAAAGAGCATTTGACTTCAATAGATTCAGCTGGTGGAGAGTGAGGTGTGGCATATTTTAAAACCCTTTGGATCATTATCTGGGACTGGATAAGTAAATACACGGTACCAGAGGCAGCCATGCAGAGTAGCACCGATTCACAGATAATTATCATAACTAATAATCATATAGTGCCTACTATTTGTGCAATATTCTAAGCATTTTACATGTGTTAATTAATTTGCACAACAAACTTATGAAAATATTTCTGCTGCAACCTCCATTTTATAGGTGAGGGAACTGAGACACAGAGAGATCAAGTAATTGCTCAAGGTTGCATAGCTCCTTGGATAGGAATCTGAACCAGTGTGGTCTGACTTCGGAGGCTGTGATCTTAACTACTGTGTCCTGTTGTATTCTTGGACTCAGGGAAAGGGATCTGCACAGGGAAGAGGCTTCATGGAGTCTGGCAGTACCGACAGCAGAAGCAGAGTGGTGGCTTCAAATCTTTTTCATTCATGATGGAATCTTGACTGGATTATTTTTGGGGAACAGGTACACACAGGACCATTTGGGCTGAACCTGGGATGGGAGCACCCTATGATGAGCCCTGACGTACCTCTCTGGAATACTGGGACTCTGGAAAATCATAGAGCAGTGAGGAGAAACAGCATGGGTTTGGGGTTGGACAGATCTGCTCATGGGCCTGCCACTCCCAGGGTCTGTGACCTCAGCAGGAACCTTCCCTCTGAATCTCAGTTTCTTTTCCATAAAGTGGGCTTCATAATGCTGACCTTGCTGAGCAGTCGTGGGGTCTGATGTTTATAGAAAGCACAGTATTTGGGTCATAGCAGGACAGGAAGCCATTCTAGGAGGTTAGTTCTTATCCTAACAGTCCTTGGCTAAGTTGCCAGTGTTGATGAAGGTTATTAGAATTGCCTTCTTTTCTTTCTGCTTTTTGCCTGTTCCTCTCCTGGGCCCTGGTTGTACTCAGTTTCTCCCTCATGGTCCAAGGTCCCCTATTTTACCTGAACAAGGTGGGCTCTGCCTGGTCGGGAGTCCCTGCTATGAATCTTGTCTTTTTTGCTCTCTCAGCCGGCATATTTTTACTGCATGTCCTTGCCCTTGTGCTAAGTAAGCAAGCAGTACAGGTATACGTATAATACATACCAGGGATACTGGGTGTGCTGCCCAGCACCCCTTTAGGGTACGGACTTATCCTCCAAATTACTGGGATGACTGCTATGGGGCAGCCCTCAGCCGTCTGTGAGAAATACTTTGGCTAAGGGAAATCACCTGGTCCAGAGTCACGCCCCATTTCCTGGACATCCACTGACCGGCCAGGAGGGATATGTAAAGACTTGAACCTCGTGTATCAGGCGTGGCATATAAGCCATTCCAACTTCAGAGATCTCTGGAATCAGACGTGCCCCTTTTTGCACCTGCATTGCAGCCTGACCTCTCCCTCTGCCCCGCCAGCTTCCTCTGCTCCCTCCCACAGGCGTGGAGCCGGAGAACACCACCTGATCAATTTCCTGCAGGCACGTCGTCTCCATCTTAGCCTCTGCATCTCGGGCATCCCAAGTGTGATGAGTCTTGCAGTTTAATCAGGGCCTTTACTGTCTGAACCAACTGACAGGATTTTAGGAGTTGCTACAGCTTTGCTGGGGAAAGTATTTCTCTCTGAATTTATAGGCCTGTTCAGTTGTACCAACCACATAGGACCCTAAGCTGTGCACTGCTCCCCGTAATATGCCCTGAGAATCATTACTGATATTGATCCTGGATTGTTTCTCCAAGACTCTCACCCAAGACATGCTGTACCGTTTCTTGCTTTACATCAGCTGGCATTTTCTAGGCCTTCATTCTTTCAGTAAGAGTGCGCATATAGGTATTTGTGTGTGTTGGAGAATGCTAAACTTTCATATCTGGAAAACCCCTCTTGGATCAGAGATATCCTTGGCCTTTCTCCCAAGTGTCCTCTATGTGACCACTGAAGACCCAGTGGGTACTCACATCTCCCAGATAACATTTCATGTTGTTCCTCCGCCCCTCTGCTCTTGTTGTTTGCTGAATATTTAAAGTCTTCTTACATGTTATTATAAGTTTACACATCCTTCCTAGTTTTCCATGAGAATCTTGGTTCAAATGCCTTTGAACTTTATAATGTTTGCTTGACCATTGTATGGGGCTCATGTTATGATGTCTTGTATCACAATCATTTGCATCAATTGAAATATGTATGAAATATGCATAAGACATGACCCTGAACAATGGAAGAATCTCGAAAATTGCTTTCGTTTATTGGGCACATGTTATGTCAGGTCCAATTATTTATCTCAAGTTCCCACAATAAAGATAATATTGTTTTAACTTCTTTACATGATGGGGGTTACATGTTACATCAGGGTTTTCTTGATCACTCAAGTAACAAGTGCAACAGGCTAGGTGGACTTAAGAACAGGTCTGTATGAGCCCAAGTCTGCTAGAACCTTCAGTCTCAGTGGAGATGAAGGTCTCCAGGGACTCAGGAAGCCCCACCAGATCCCACCATCACATGCCCAGAAATACTGTGTCCTGCTGCTGTAAGGGCCGGAGGTGGAGCAGTGGTATAGTCAGGGTGTGTGAGCTGAGTTGGGTCTGCAAGATGCCAGGCTTCCTCAGGAGGAGGACAGATGGGGCAGGGCTGAAGGAAACATATAAAGGAACTTCTGGGTTTAGCTTGGGGAGAGGATGGGATTTCTTCCAAGGAACAAAGTCTAGAAAAGAAAAGGCCAATATAGTTGGCCTCGTTTATCCTCCTGAAAACTGACAATTTCATAGTTCAGGGCAGAGAGAGGTGTGTGGAAGGGGAGGCTCTGCGGAGCTGGAAGAAAGAGGCAGGGACAGATGTGGTCAGTGCTCAGCACAGAGGGAGGCCTCCACCGTGGTGGCTCTGGCAGGCCTGCCCCATCCCTCCCTCCCCCGCCTCACAACAGGAACCTCTATTCAGCTGGGCTGAGGGGCTGCTCCTGTCGGAAATGCTGCGTGGAGAACTCTGCTGAGGTTAGTGGTTTTCAGAGCTCACAGTAGCAACAGAATCATCTGGGAACTTGTTAGGAAAGCAACTTCTTGGGCCAGTTCACAACTGCTCAGTCAGAATCTCTGGGGGTGGGGCCCAGCTGTCTGTGCTGTTAACAAGAGGTCTGGGTGCTGCTAAGGATCACGTCCAAGCACCCCACGCCAGGCTTCTCTCCCATGACTTTCATTCTCTCCTTCCCTGTGCTCTAAGTTTTCTTTATCTTTTCTCTTTTCCTCACATGTTAGAATTCTGTATGTTCCTCAATGCCCAACTTACACCTCCCCAGAGATGTACCTTTCTCTGCCCACCTTGGTCCACAGGACCCCTTCTGTACATGACCTTGCCCCTGCATTCCTGGATGTTTTTTCTTTCCTCTGTCTCTGGACTACACTGGGAGCTTTCTGCTGTCTGTTGTACTTATTTGTAGTCCTTACTGTTCCTTGTACATAGGAAGTGCACAATAAATGCCTTGTGGTGACTGATGGAATACTGAGCCTAAATATTTTATTTCTGACTATCCATCATTTTATGTGCCTATGTGTAACATAAAAGTGGAAGAATTCTTTTGGTAACAAAGGGGAAATCTGTTTTTATTCTGTTATATTGCTTCTTGTTCCAGAAAGGATTTAAGGAGGCTTAAAATGCAGCAAAATAACATATATTAGAAATAATAAAGAAAAAAAGGGCAAGGCAAGTTTAGGGTCCTAAAATGAATCCAGAAATGAGACCAATACCAAACTGCTACTACATATTACAATAGGCTTGCTGTTGATCAGCCAAAAAATTAAGCTCTTATCTTTTTTATGAGGGATTTGGAAAATAATGGCTTTTTAGCCCGCAACAGAAGTTAGAATAGATTTGCTTTTTTTAAAGTCACATGACTTCCAACATACTTCCCAGTTCTCTTCTCTAACTCTGAATTTTCTGAATAACTGCAGGATGCCAAGAAGTCATCCTGGTTATATTTGAAAGAAGATTCCAGAACATGATGATCCTTATCATTGAAGATGGCAAGGTGGCTGTTATTGTGAAAAAATTCCCTTTAGTTATGGGAAACCTCTGAGGGGTGCGGATGCATCCTGAGGGAAGCAACCGGATGGAGGAGGAGGGAGTCGGTCTCTGTCTAACTCAGTGGTTCTCAACCTTCCTAACGTTGTAGCCCTTTAATACAGTTCCAAAGGGGTTGTGACCCACAGGTTAAGAACTGCTGCTCTTACTTCTGAAGAACAAAGAAACTTGGTCCCTGTCTTGTCCACTTTGTCCACCAGGCCCGCAGTCAGCAGAAGCTGGCATTTATGTGACTGGGCACCATGTGGTTTGGAGTGGCTTTTGGATTATAGCAAGGGAAGCTCATTTGAACTAGCTGAGGCACAAAATGAGAATTTGTTATAAAGATAATGGAGTGTTTCAAGGAATGTGCAAAGGCCTCAGGAATGGACTGGAACCAGAATGGAAAGCTGTAGGGAGTACTTTTGTTTGGCCCTGTCATTGTGGCCTCTCTTGCTAGTTGGCTATTTCTTTTTTCTTAACAGAAAGGCTTTCTCAGTCTGCAGGGTAAGTGGGAGGTGGACTCGTTAGTAACCACATCACAAATTCTAGTTGCTTAGTGGGATCATAAATTGCCCTTTATCCAAATCTCAGTTTCCTCTGTAAGAGACTTGGGTCTCACTCTTGGCCCTATTGTGACCAAGGGTGACCAGCTACTTCAAATAGCACAGAGAGGGCTGCCAGAGGGGCTTTATGTTTTGGGGGCAGTGACCACACAGGAGGTCTGGTTGTGGGAGGGACAGGCACACCAGGGCAATGTGGCAGTAGAGACACTCTGTCTAGTCATCTGTATGGGGAACTGAGACCCTAGCTTTTGGGAAGGTTGACAGCATCCTTTATTTGTATCTGAAGAATATGATTAAATTCCTGCATGTCACTCCATTTTACTCAGACATTTCCACAGGGGTTAGGAGACTGCTGTTTTATCTCTAGTTTATATACAGGAAAATGAAAGCTCAGAAAATCTATGCCCAGTCAGGTGGCAAGTTATCAACAGAGCCAGACTAAGAGTCCAAAAACCATTTTAGACCTGTCTCTACTACTCATGGCATGTTGCTTGGTCAAGTCTTGCCTTTGCCCATATTCCTCATTTATAACATGGGTTAGTTACTCCACCTGAAGCCAGCACACAGAATGAGTAGTTTGTAAATATGGCTGATCACTGGAATCACATACAGAGCTTAAAAAAACATAGATGTCAGGACTCCAGCTCCAGTATATTCTGATTTGATACATCTGTGGTAGGATCCAAGTATGTATTCTTGCAAAAATTTTAGGAAATTGTGATGAACAGTCTGGATTTGTGAATCCTTCAGCAGCCTGAGAAGGTGGTCCATAATTCATAAAGCATAAAATACATTATGACCACAGTGACAGAGTCGGAGCAATCTCCTCCGTGGGATGTCCTCTACTGGGTATGCATTGCCTTCTTCTCCAAGATGGTTTAGGGGTATAACCTGGGCTGCAGTGGGGAAGAACAGGGCTCCACACATAGAGGGCCATGTGTTTGAGAGCCTGTGCATGTACATATGATGTATGTGTGTGCATATGTGTGGTGTGGGTGCATGTGGAGTGTGTGTGTGCATATGTGTGGTGTGTGTGCATGTGGTGTGTGTGTGCATATGGGGTGTGTGTGTGCATATGTGCGGTGTGTGTGTGCATATGTGTGGTGTGGGTGCATGTGGAGCATGTGTGTGCATATGTGTGGTATGTGTGTGTGTATATGAGTGGTGTGTGTGCATATGTGTGGTATGTGTGTGTGTATATGAGTGGTGTGTATGCATATGTGTGGTACGTGTGCATGTGGTGTGTGTGTGCATATGAGTGGTGTGTGTGCAAGGTGTGTGTGTGTGCATGTGGTGTGTGAGTGCATATGAGTGGTGTGTGTGCATGTGTGTGGTGTGTGTGCATATGAGTGGGGTGTGTGCAGTGGTGTGGGCAAAGCACTATGCGGAAGGAGAGGATTGCAGGACTTGCTTCTGCACTCAGCCGAAGAGGCTTAAAGACTCCCTGAGCTCAGAGAGATCATGCCTACTGCCAAACAGGGCTACATGTACCTTCTCAAACAAGGGTGTGGTGTAGTATTATCCCTGTTTTATAAATAGAAAGCTGAAACCAAGTCTTTCCTTTGTTTGAAGTCATAGACAAATAGGAGGTGGAGGTGGGGAAGCTTGAGAGTCAGGTGTAATTTATGAGCTTTGATCTGGTGAACTTGTCAAGTAATAAAGCTCCAGAAAGAGATCTGAATAATCAGAGAACGTTGACAGGAAGTCTTGACCTCACTGGCATCATTAAGCAAACTCAAGGGTCATTGCTTTCTGCTGTCCCATTGTTCACCCTTGCCTTGGTCCAAAGCTGGCTATCTTGGGTGCTAAGTAATAACAGGGAGTTGTCAAACCAGGGTGACATTTCAGCCTGAGCAATGGCGACAGCAGTAGTACCGTGATTAGTACTGATAGTGGTATCTGGCAATGATGAGGCTCACTGAAAGATTATTACTATTACTGACAATTCCACAAGTTAGGTATCATTAATTCCAACTTACAGATGAAACTGAGGCTCAGGCAAGCTAAGTAAGCAGCCAAAGACCACAATATTGACAAGCTCCACGGTGAAGACGCATTAAAATCCAGGTCTGTTTGGCTCTTGCTGTTCATAGAGCTCCCTCTACATCCTCCATTCTCTGGACATCGAGCCCTCACTCAGCATACTCTGGTCTGATCTTCCCTTCCTCAGCAAGACTCTTCCTCTCTACCCTGGCTGACGTTTTGTTCCTTAATTCAGAAAGAGAAAGAGACATCCACTGTAGTTGTGTGTGCCCCTTTACAGGCAGATAGTCTCGAGATTTAATAAGTGTCTCTTAGAGTTAGTCAAGGAAGTAATTAACACCAGAGCACAGAGGGCACCGCTGGCTGCCTTTAACGTCTGGCATTGGGAAAGTTAACTGCCCATCATTAGCACATGAGTAAGTAGTTTATCATAGGAAAACAGTGCTTTGCAGAGAATGTGCTTACATGTTTTACTCAGGCTTTATTTTGTTCTGTTTTTCTTATAAGGCCAAGAAGAGGCAAAGGCAGGTAGAGAGGTCTCTGGCCCGTGCAGGGCCAGGTAGAGGAACAACAGTGATAACAATGAAGGTGTCACTTTTTGAGAACAATGACATGGGCAGGTAGTTGCATCCCCGTTTTTGTCTGGGTGAGACATATAAATCAGGAAGATTAATTTATTTGCCTAAGGTTATACAGGTTCAAGAGGGAGTTTTGCTTCAGTCTGGCCCCAAGTTCTAGCTTTTATACCTTAAATAGGAAGGACACTGAGACAAAGAGGAAGACCCAAAAGGGCCAGAATGTTGTTGAAATGGGGGTGGAACCCAGGAGAGGAGAAGGCAAGAGGCTGGCCAAAGAAAAAGACAAGTGTGGAGGATTGTGTTTCCTGAAGACGGCCACAGTCACTGAGTCCACCCACCTGCTCTTCTTGCACTGTGATGGTGAGCGACACTACCAAGAGGCAGGCAGGCTCTCTTTCCCTTCCCTTCAGCCCTGGCTCACTCATTCTTTTTTTTTTTTTTTTAAATAAAGAAAAGAAAGTTTATTAACAACTTACACAGTAACCTGAGCCTGGTCCTAGTGACTATGGGCCTTGCAAAAGTACAATTTTTAATTTTTATACATGACTTTGGAGAAGTACCACCAACTCTTTGGAAAGTCCCATTATTTTTATTCCTTTTCTGATTGATCCAAAAGGAGTTTCTTCTTCTTCTTTTTTCTTTTAAAAGATAGACTTGCCCTGGATAGAGTGCTATGGTGTCGTCATAGCTCATAGTAACTTCAAACTTTTGGGCTCAAGCATTCCTTTTCTCTCAGCTTCCTGAGTAGCTGGGACTATAGTCACCTGCCATGATGCCCAGCTAGTTTTTCTATTTTTTGTAGAGATGTGGATCTCACTTTGCTCAGGCTGGTTTTGAACTCCTGACCTCAAGCAATCTAGCTGGATTATAGGCGTGAATCATCACGCCCAGCCCCAATCCTGGTCTTAATCCATTATCTTGCACACTATGAAGTCTTGGTCAACTTGAGCTGACCTCCTTCTCTAATTTCACTGTAAAGTCTACAAGCGTTGTCTAATTTCTTTTTCCCAGCTACAAGGTCTTGTGTAGTCCTATCCTCATGACAGCCCAGGATCACCTGACCGCATCTACCTTGCTCATGTCTAACTAGTTGCTAACATACCCACTAGAATTTACTAGAAATCTTATTCTGTGGCTGGAAGTTTGTGACTTGGGTGTCCTAAGCCAACATGTAAGAAGCCCAACTACCCTGTTTTCAGTCCAAAACTTCTGCACTGCAGAGACCCCAGTGAGGCAGAAATAGTTGAGGAGGTCCAGCTATTCCAGACCCAGCCACCCAAGTCTCTCTCATTCAGTGTGTAAGTGTGAGGCCTTTCAGAGCTGATTCTAGCTCTGGTCTTCCAGCCGCCCTAGCTGTCACCATCAGAGACAAGGAAACTTCTTGCTGAGATCTGCCTGATATGCAGATTTGTGAGCAAAATAAATGTTATTGTTTCAGTCACTAAATTTTGGGGGAATTTATTTTATAGAGAGAGTAGTTGCTGAAGTTATTGGTGAAGGAGATATTTCAGCACTTGTCTCTGAGACCTAAAAATCCATCTGGGCATCCTTCTTATTTAGGTTTAGACACAAAGTCTTAGATGAACCAGAGAGGCCGCTTAACTTTGAATATTCTTCTGCAGAGCCTTCAGAAATGGCTGTCTTCCACTGGCCCCTGGGAATATCCCAGTTGTGTGTGCTTTCAGCTTTGCACATGGGAAAACGTCACTGTTAACACAAACAGTACATTCCAAGGGCAAATTCAGAAAAGGTAAGATGGCCTGAAGACTATAGCTGGGCAGCTGAGATTCACCTAACTCCTGAAGGGTTGGGTTTGGCTCAGGATCAGCATCCCAGTCAAGAGACTAATTTGAATCAAGGCATGTGGTGACTAAGTTTCTGGTGAGGATGGGCTCTGATAGAAAGACTAACCTGGACAGAGTGAAGGGACCAAACATGGGGAGAGACCATGGGCATGTTTGCAGGCTCCCAAAGGGGAATGTTGAGTGCTGGATCCACAGGAGAGAGCAAAACAAGGTCTCCTGTAGAACAAATAAAAATTCTGCTGTATTCATCCATGCAGCAAACATTCCCTGGGATTACATGGTCCCCAGATCCTCACCTGGTACCACGGGGTGGGGGAGGGGAGCCATCCGTTTCCAGATGTTAGCAGGTAGCTGTGGAGGAAGACTGTAGGAGACTGTGCTTCCCTCACCCAGGCCCCAGGCTATACCTCTTCAGGGTCTTCCAGATTGTTGCTCTCAAAATTAACTCTTCCTCCTCTGAACAATGCACACTCTCCTTTCTCACTGCCTCTAAACACAGATATCAAAACCACAGCTGGAATCTTTCTTTTTTTTTTTTCTTTTATTGACATTTTTCCTGAATAAATCCATTTACTGAGTTAATTTACTCTTTAAAATGGATTTTCTTAGCTCTGTTTTGATCAGTCCCAACCATCAAGATTTCCCATTACCCACAGATTCCCATGTCACTAGTTATGTACAATGGTGCTCCTTCTCCCTGATGCACTGAGGACACGGCCGCCTTCTCTGAACAATGCTGTGGAGAGGTGTCACCTGGATGCCTTTCTGTCACAGCTAGCACCATTTCAAATTGTCTTTCTGCATTTCTGCCAGTGGCAATCCCTTGTGTTGTAGCTGTGTCTGTCTTTTGTTCTTGCTGCTGTTGCTTCTTTTTTTTTCCTTTGAGACTGAGTCTTACTCTGTTGCCCAGGCTAGAGTGCCATGGCATCAGGCTAGCTCATAGCATCTCCGGGTTCAAGTGATTCTCCTGCCTCAGTCTCCCGAGTAGCTGGGACTACAAGTACTCCCAAATATGCCCGGCTAATTAATCTATTTTTGGTAGAGAGGGGATCTTGTTCTTGTTCAGATGGGTCTTGAATTCCCTGACTCAAGGGATCCTCCCACCACAGTCTCCCAGAGTGCTAGGATCACAGGTGTGAGCCACTACGCCTGGCCTTCTTGTGCTGTTTCTTTCTTCTCTTCCCCAGTGTAAGAATTTTGTAAGGTTGTTAAAGAAACTCCCAGCTCTTCCTTTTACCTTCTCTTTCCCAGAACCCAGTGCACACTCAGTATTGACTCATCACTTCTTTTTTTGTGCGTGTTTGAGACAGAGTCTCAGTATGTCTCCCTCGGTAGAGTGCTGTGGCATCACAGCTCACAGCAACCTCAAACTCTTGGATTTAAGTGATTCTCTTGCCTCAGCCTCCCTAGTAGCTGGGACTACAGGTGACTGTCACAATGCATGGCTATTTTTTTGCTGTAGTCGTCATTGTTTAGCAGGCCTGGGTCAGGTTTGAACCCACCAGCCCTGGTGCTTGTGGCCAGTGCTCTAACCACTGAGCTATGGGTGCTGAGCCTCAACTATCACTTTTAAGCAAACAGCCCAATATCCCAGAACTAAGGCAAGAGCAAGGGCTGCACTCTCTGCTGGTCCCTAGCACGTGCTGGAGACTGGGCTTAGTGCTTTACATCCATGCAGCGGATCCCTGTGAAACTATCACTATTATCATTATTTGGCAGATGGAGGCTCACAGGAATTAAGGAACTGTGGCTCATCGGGTCCCAGTTTTGCCTCACTGAAGCCGACGCTCTTAACCTGTGTGCCGGATTGCAGCTTCTTCACTCTCCTGAGCACTCCCACATCAGCTGTTACTGGATGTCTTCACCTGGATGCCTTTCTGTCACATCTGGTGTATTGTGCTCAAAATTGAATATCCTCTCTTCTTATAAAATCAGAACTTTCCCCAAACTCCTTAAGGTTTTTTTCCCACCTATTGAACATCTTTCTTTAAAAAATGGCTTTGCATAGCATCATGACGAGTACAAACAGGTCAACGCGAGAAGCAATGACCACTGGAGAGGGGGACGTAGCCTGTCCCTCCAGAAGTGCTGGCTGTCACCTGAGTTTGTGCATCAGAGCTCAGGCTGCCTGGGCCACAGGATGGCATTAACTCATGCAACTTTGAGAACAGACATTCAGTGGTTAAAAACACGGTAGAAAATTACAGTGTGCAATTCACAAACACAATCCTCAAGCTTGTCTGATGGCCCCTCAGCAATCCCAGCACCCTCTTCTCCTCATTTTTATAGCAGACCAGAGAAGAGTGTGGCCTGTTACTCCTGGACCATTGCTTATGGAATGTCAGAACTGTGTGCAAGCTTAGTAATTACTCTAGGCCAAACCCCTTCCTTTATAGTTGAGGGAGCCAGGGTCTAGCCAGGTGAGGCATCACCTCCTGTGACAGGCCTACCATGACCACTCCACTAAAGTTCCCACCCACACACAGAGCCGCCTCTGGGCTGCTTCTGGCTTTCTGGGGCTGGAGTGGCCATGCAGCCTCTTGCCCAGGAGAGCTCTGGAGCATGCTGCTCTTTCTGTATGAGCAGTAATAATGTCTCTTTTCGTTTTCAAAATCATCACAGTTCAGAGGACAAATTACCTGGTGACCTTGCCATAACCTTCAGCCCCTTTGAACACACCTCATCAGTACTTACTGATTGCCAATGCCAATCATTTATTTTAGAACTTCCTCCCAGTGAGTGGAAGGTCTGTGAGGGCAGGGATCTTGGCCTTGTTGGTTGCTGTATCCTCTGTAATTAGAATAGTGAGGCCACATAGTAAAAATAATGCTCTATGGGAAGTGAAGGGGAGCGGGTGGAGTTCAGCCAAGCAGGAAGCACAGACCTGCAGCATTCCAGAGAGGAAAGGGCGGGGTGGGCGCCTGGCTTCCCCTTCTCCCCAAACCCTCCTGCTCCCTTGCTGTGCCCTGTGACAGAGGCTGAGGATGTCAGGCAGCCTTCTAAGGATGCCAATTTTTTTCTTGTTCATTCTCCTCCTTCATCCTCTGGCTTCCTTGTCCACTCTTGACCTTGAATTTGTCCTCCAAGTTCATAATTATGCTTAATTTCCCAGTTCATCGTAATGTAGGTTCATCAGTTAATTGTAAAGATTTTTTAAAAGGCACTTTAAAATTATCTCAAGCTCATTGAAAGCTGTAATTTATTAATGTGGGAATTTAGATTCTTTTTTTTTTTTAATGAAAAATAAGCAAGGTTGACTTTCACCTCCCTCTCCCTGACCTTGACTGTAGTGGTTATTTTTGCCAGGGAACTATTTTTTGCCTTTATTCCATCCCTGTAGATGAAACGCTGGAGCACGGGCCGATTACCAGTGGGGTCTCAGGCTTCGTGCCCCCCAACCGTGAGATTACACTTTTTCATTTAGAGTCAAATCGTGGAAATAGTCAGAAAGGATTATACTTTCAGAGGTAGCAGGAAGGAAGTAAACAAACCCCTTATTAAGCAGCCTCTGTGTGCCCAGTTGCAGGTGGACGCCCCTGTCCCGGTCTTGAAATAAAATCCCCGCATTTTCCACAGCAACCTGTAGACTGGGGTGGCTCCACTGTCTGCCTGCGCTCTGGCGCTCGCTCGTGGGGGTATGAGTGTTGGGGACATATGTACCGTCCATGCATAGCCCTGGCTGCCCAGGTTGCTGGAGGGCGCGGTGGGGAGGGGAATAGGTGCTGCTACAGACTGGGCAGCCCAAGGCCCCGAGGCAGGTCACCAGCACAGACTCCGCTGGAGGGACAGGTGGGCTCCGAGGCCTGGCAATAGTGCTTGCATACTTCATTGAGGGGTGGAGCCTTGAGTTACTGATTCTCACCAAAGACCAAGTGTTCTCAACCCTGGGCTGCTTCCAGTCCTTTCCCCCCTTTCCCACGTCTGAGTCTTTCCTTCATGGTCGGTTCATCCCTGAACACAGAGGTCGCTCTGCTATCGCTCTTCTGCTTACACGGTTTATTTGTCAATGATGACAAGTGGTGGTGGATTCCGACCTGGAAACCGTTTGGGGTCAGCCGCCTTCTTTCACAGAGATGGTAACAAAAGCCAGAAAGAAAAAACACCTTGTTAAAAATCATACAGCTGGCCAGTAAGCAGTGTGAGCGCTTCCACCCAGGGCCTCCTCCTGGCAGCGATTATCCTGCCATGAGCCGCGCTGAGCAGTCCATTCCAAATGATAGCGTCTCCGCCTAGGCTGGGACTGTCCTGTGCCCGGCTCTGTGTGGTTGTCTGCTTTGGTGAAGTTAAATTATTTTACCCTTTATGTGCACTCAAGTATTGTACCTTGGTGTCTGTCTTTCTTACATTTATTGTTATATTCCTTGGGACACCTACCCCATCATTCATGTAGTTATACAAATATTGAATACCCATCCTTTGTGAGGAAAGTGCTAGATGATGAGGATAAAAAGCAAAGTTCCTGCCCCATTACAGTTTAATAAATATAAAATTAGTGCTGTGGTAAGTGCTAGGCCTGGGAGGTGTGGGTTGTCACAAGCAGGTATGTGAAGGAGATTTGATCAGTACAGGACCATAATGGAATCAGGAAAGACTTTCCTTGGGAAGAGACGCCTGTCCTGAGATCTGGAGGATGAGAAGGTGAGGAAGGTGGAGCATCCCTGGCTGGGAGGGCTGGGGGCTGGGGTGTGAGGGAGTCTCAGAGCAGCAGGGGTCAGACCGCTAGGTCTGGTAGCCATTTTAAAACTTTCAGTCCTGTTCATTCCTAGGTGAATTGTCTTGACACAGAAGAATCTGGGGATGTGATCAGATTCGAATTTTGGAAATATATCTTTGCTCTCTGTGTTGAGAATTAAGAGCAAAATGGTGGGCGGACAGGCAGGGGTGCTGGTGGCTTGGCCTTGGGCGATCATGACAAGGTGAAAAGAAGCAGGTGGCTTTTTTCAAGAGATGCTAGGAGTTAAAATGGATAGAAAGTGGTGGTGGTTTAAGTGCAAGGTGTAAAGGAAATGGCAGGGGTGACATACTAATAAGTTTCTATGTCTGGGTATGTGTGTGAGCGTAACTTAAGGACTAGCTCTCTGAAAATAGGCACTATGGGAAAACTCTGCGTTTCCGGGTAGAAGCTCATCATACTGATTTTGGAAATGTTGAGTCTGAGATGCTTGTGAGTTATCCAAGTAAAGACGTCAAGAAAGCAATTGAGTGTAGGAGCCTGGAGCACAGAGGAGATGTCAGAGCAGGAGACAGAAATGTGGGCGTCAAGAGCATTTCAGAGTCATTGATAACATGGCCAAGGGAACCTGGGAATGGAGAAATGAAGGAGGAGAAGCCCCAGCTCTGCGCCTGCCTCCTTCAGAACAGAGGAGGACCTGAAGGCGACAGAGAGGGGGCTGCCAGAGATGGAGGGGGACCAGCTGGGACACAGCACAGAGCCACGGGAGAGGGTGCTGCCAGTGAGGCCAGACTCTCACCTTCCCACCGCCTAACTGACCAGCTCACCTGAGTGCATTTCTAAACATCCTGCCTTCGGTCCTGTTAAGTGGATTAATGCCCCCTCCCCCTGGCTAAGCCCAGCTCCTCCTCTGGCAGCCTACACCTCATTTCCTCTCGTCAGCTCTTGCTCCCAAAGCTGCTGTAACCCCCACATTGTGTCCTCTCCCACAAGCACAGCACCAGGGTGCAATCCTTCCTACTGCTGAAAACAAAACTTAGCCTGACACACACACACTTTGCTTCCCAGCCATTCCTGTTCCTTTTCACTTCACGGGACAATAAATATCTGGCAGAGTGGCATTTGCTGGGCCTCATTTTCCTCCTCTACTTTACCCCCCTCACACCTCTTTTGAACCACTCATGCCAGGTTTTACCTTTGCGCCTCTCTCCCTGAAGTTGTTCTTGTCAGGGGTCCATATGACCTGCACGGTAACAAATCCAGACACATTCTCCAATCTCATTGTACTTGACTGGACCTTCTGAAATGCTTTCCTCCTCAGGCTCTGGTTCTCATTTCACTTTGGGTTCTCCTCAACATAAACTGGCCACTTCTTGTCAGCCTCTTCCTCGTCTTCCTGACCTCTCAATAATATTGGTGTGACCAAGGCTCAGTCCTTGTAACTCTTCTTTTTCTAGCTATATTCATTCTTCAAATACATAATCTCATTTAGTCCCATGGTTTTATTTTATTTTATTTTTTTTTGAGACGGAGCCTCAAGCTATCCCCCTGGATAGAGTGCCATGGCATCACAGCTCATAGCAACCTCCAACTCCTGGGCTCAAGTGAGTCTCCTGCCTCCGCCTCCCAAGTAGCTGGGACCACAGGAGCCCGCCACAATGCCCG